>JAEQML010039761.1:0-84651 GCA_016904865.1 Pissodes strobi | reverse complement strand
TTTCCTAAAAATATAATTGTAAAGTTTTCCTCTTTATCCAAGAAAAATGAGCTTCTTAGTGCAGTCAAATTGGGAAAAGGTCGTAGCATAAAGGCATCAGATTTCGGTTTTGAACAACAGACAAAAGTTTTTGTTAACGAACATCTTTCTCCTTATTATAAGGTGCTACACAAAAGGTCCCGAGATTTTTGCAAGAATTTCAACTATAGATACTGCTGGGTTAAAGAAATGAAAATTTTTATTAAAAAAGATGACAACAGCAGAGCCTTTCATGTATCTAGTGACCAAGTTCTCTCTCCTTTGAGCAAATAGACTGATAAGAGGTTCAACTTTTTAATTGAAATTTAAATATCATGGCTTTAAATAATGACTTCTCAATATATTATCAAAATACCAGAGGCCTTAGGACAAAAACAGTTGACTTCTATCAGTCTGTGTGTGCAGCTCAGTATGACTGTATATCCATAACAGAATCTTGGTTAAAGCCAGAGGTTTTGACCTCTGAATTATTTCCTCCGTGCTACAATGTTTTTAGACTGGATCGCAATGCTTTAGCTAGTGGAAAGAGTGATGGTGGTGGTGTTATTTTTGCAGTTCGTGATGATCATTGTTCTGAACTAGTTCAAAGGTTGTGTAACTCAAACCAAATAATAGAAGATTTATGGGTCAGTGTAGCGTTGAAAGGAGGTAGAGTCTTGTTGATTTGCACGGTTTATATACCGCCTCATGCATCGCTTAATAACTACTTAAATTTTTTTCCAAATTAGAGTCAATATTAACTAATAAAATAAATAATAATGTTCTAATAATAGGTGATTTTAACTTACCTAATTTAACTTGGTCGCGTAATAATAGCAACGTTTTGCTTCCTAGCAACGCCACTGACCCATGTAGTAAAGAAGATGCTCATAATGTCTCGCTGGACGTGAATTTAGATCTAACGTATGAGAAAGGACTTGTGTGTAACACATATGAAAAATTTTATTTTTCTAAAGCCAATTACCAAATTATAAATCATAACATTTTATCTCTCAGCGATATAGATCAGAACCTAGAATGTTTTTATCAGAAGTTGGGAAACGTGGTTGATTCGCATATACCAAAAATAAAAATTAAAAAAAAAACATTATCCGATTTGGTTTTCCAAGCACACTATTAACTTGATAAAAAACAAAGTAAAAGCGCATAAAACTTATTATACTTATACAGGAGGGACACTGACTATGAACATTTTTCAAATTTACGAAAAACTGTAAAGGTAAATATTAGTAAGGATTATAAAGAGTATATTGCTAAAATAGAAAACAACCTTAAACATGACACAAAAAATTTTTGGTCTTTTATTAACAATAAGAAAAACACAAAAAGCTTACCATTAAATATGACTCTAGAAACACAGCATGCTTTCAATAATGACGATATATGTGAATTATTCTCAAAGTGTTTTAGCAGTGTGTTTGAGCCATGTGACACTCCATCACTTATTAATCAGATTCCTTCTCAAAAGTGTTTCACCATAAATCAAATTGATAAAGATAGTATAAGGAAAGCACTGTGCTCCATAAATATAAAAAAGGGCCCTGGCCCGGATGGTTTTCCTTCTTTATTTCTAAAATTGTGTCCTTCTCTATGTGAGCCCTTATATTTACTTTATAACCAATCTATTTCCACTGGTAAATACCCTAAGCTTTGGAAAGTGGCCCAAGTAGTCCCTATATGTAAGTCAGGTGATAAAAATTATGTAAAAAATTATCGCCCGATATCTCTTTTAAGTCACTTTGGAAAATTGTTTGAAAAACTTATCTTGGAGCAATTGTTTTTTGAGGTTAAGTGGTCCATTGACATAAATCAACCCGGTTTTTTCAGAAAAGGTCAGTAATAACCAATTTGGTACCCTTTGTGAATTTTTAAAGCGAAAATTTGGAAAAGGGCGCTGAGACATGCACCGTGTACACTGATTTTTCTAAAGCGTTTGATAAAGTTCACCATCCAAAACTTTTTATAAAACTGGAAAATTTTGGTGTGCACGGTGCATTGCTTAGAGTTTTTAAAAGCTACCTTAGCGAAAGAACTCAGTATGTTGTTGTAAATGGAGCTAAATCTAAGTGTACTAAAGTTACTTCAAAGGTGCCACAGGGGTCGCACCTGGGTCCTTTACTGTTTAGTATCTTCTTGTATGATGAGGACAGTGTTTTCCTAATAGTGCATACTCTTTATACGCAGATGACCTTAAAATTTCAAAAGAAATAAATTCGATTACTGATTTTGCTACCTTACAGTATGAGCTGACTAATTTTATGAGCTATTGTTCCTTAAATCGTCTAGTTGTTAATTCAGAAAAATGCAACTGTATATTATTTTCTAGAAAACCTTTACATAGGCAACTTAAATGTGATCTTTATTTGAATAACTTTAAACTTAAATATCTTGACTATGTGAAAGATCTAGGTGTAATGCTGGATTCTAAGATTATGTTCGAAATTCATACTGAAAATGTTGTACGGAAGGCTTTTAGAAATCTTGGTTTTATTTTTCGAGCAACCAAAGGCTTCAGTTACATCCAATCTTTAGTAACTTTGTATAATACCCTTGTACGACCAGTGCTTGAATACGCCATAACAATCTGGAACCCAATGTATATTGATCGACTTGAAAGTGTACAGCGCAAATTTATCAATACGTTAAATTATAGATTTTATAGGCAACGGCATTTCATGACATATTATGATAATTTAAAGTTATATAATATGCAGTCTCTTGAAGTTCGTAAAAGAAATTTTGATTTAATATTTGTTCTCAAAGTTGTACATAATTTGACTGAATCCACATATGTATTGGATCGATCATCTTTTAATAGCAATTCTTACATTCTTCGTAATAGACCTACTTTTGTTATAACTAGATATTATTCTAACTATTTATCAAATTCTCCAATCATTAGGTGTACACGTACTTATAACAGCTTTACGAATTTATACCCACATATCGATTTATTTAATATAACCCTTAGTGGTTTTAAAGGACATCTAAGACGGATCATTAGTTATTGTATACCTCTGTTAAAATAAATACCATTATTTCTATGTTATAATTAATGACTTATTTGCTAGATTAGTTTTTTGTATTATATTGTGGTTTCTTGTTATTGGGCAGCTGCGTCTGTCTGTAAGAAAGCCTTGTTGAAAAAAAAAAAAAACCTTTGCACTTCATCCGTCCAGTCATCTTCCCGGTAATTTCACCCACTCAGCAGCTCTTACCGTTTCGAAAACAGCAATGGTGATATCACTTAAATAGCACAACCTAGGTATATACATACGATTTGGAAGATTCAAAGTCCCTCTATTTGAAATGATTTTTGAAAACCTGTACTAAACATCCTGTATGATTTTTATAGTAAATATTTACCCTTGATGCCACTTGAGCTTTAAACGAATAGGAAAGTACTGAATAGTGTAGGATAGAACCTCTCTCCTCTTGATGTTTGAAACTCAAGTAGTAAAAGGCAATTCTTTAGTACAAAAAGATTAATCCGCGACACCAATATAGAACATGTCTTCAGCCCTGAGTTGTTATTATGTGTAGTTTTGAAAAAAGTTATAGCAATAATAATAAGCTAATAACACTCACATTTGCTGCTGAAGCTCGCTTAGTGAAAGCACGGCATTTGTAAAAGGGGCTGTTTGAAAAATAGCATATGCAAAAACAAAATAAAAAAATCAGAAGAACCTGTAATACCAATAAAAAACTAAATAAACCCTTTTGAAAAAAGGAAAGATGATGATGATGATTCCGTTAAAAACAATAAAAATGTCTATTGGTCAAACACTTATTAAATTGACACTATATCCAATTACTAAGGTACGCATGCCTTTTCGGTAGAGATATACTTTGAATTGTTTTTAAAATCTTGGTCACTGTTTATAATATAGTTTAAAAGTTGTTTGAGTTGTATTTATGGTTAGCTTTTGCTACTTAATTTAAGTATGCATTTGAACGATTTTAAAGACAGATTAGTTTAGCTTAATTCCACTTAGACTTTATACTTCACTTTTAACTATTTGACAAATATCTTTCTTAAAACCTCGACAAATTTATCGTAGATTTGACTTTACCCCTTTATGTGGGTAAACCCAAGTCCACGCACATGTGTATTATTGCGAAACTCAGATTTAACTTAGATAATTAATTAGGCTGCAGGTTAGACCCCGAACCCTAAGCACAAAAATAGGCTAGAAAGAACTGGTTGAAGAGGTTTGGGTGAGAAACAACGTCTGTACTGGTGGTTCGGTTGAGTATTTATAGTATAAAACCTACTGACTGTTGCACATTTAAGAACGTAATCGCTTGCCTTGATCGCTCCCGTTGTTTATAACTTCTCTTGACTGTTTACATAATATTTTTCAACTTTAACTTCAAACTTTTGCATTTTAGTTATTCACAATAGAATATTTTTAAAATACAGGTCGATCCAAGAAAATTTTAATATCAATTTTTTTCACAAAAAACTTACATAAAATCATATTACAGAAAATCACGATGCATACGATTATAGAAATTCCCGTTAAAAGAACTCGAGAGACAGGAAAAATTCTCATCAAAAGAAGCCACTATCTCGCCTCGTTTCCAAAAAGGATCTCGAAGGAAATGGAGTCTCTCGTCCAGAGTCCTCCAGGGATCCGAAAGGCTAAATATTCTAGTCTCCACAGCAGCGGTAATAAAAACCGACAGTTTATTAAATAAATATTATTGATATTCCGTAATAGCGTATTATTTTTTCTTTGCATTCGGCCGTGACTCGTGATAGACTAGATAGCATTAATTGCTAAATATTATCCTGCAAAATCTAATTTACTCCCTACCAACCTATGTATAAATATTTATCCAATTGAAGACCTTGCTGCAAAAGATAGCACAGATCCAAGACTCTGGCACAGACAATTCAACAATATGTGTCTCTATTAAACAGTATAGTATTATATTAAAAAGCATATTTTCTTAAACTATAAATGGTTATTTTAGGGAATCATATAGAGTGAAGATTTACTTGAATTTGCAAATCAGCTTTTTAACGGAAAATCCTACCAGACCTTAAGTCTTGCAGCTTCATGTACTTGAATGATTTCTTATGCATACGATTAATTACCCTATTTTTGGACCCCAGTTTTTATGCATTTCATTTTAAAACTCATTTAATAAATACATATCGAAGAAAAAATAACCCAAAATAACTCGCACGGCTGAAACGACAGAATAAGATCAATATTACATAATTTTGTGATTAAAAAAGATATTTGGAAAAAATCAGTTTGGTACTAACATTTTGAACGGGAGATAAAGTGCATGCTTCGATATGTCCCGCATCCAGGGATTCGATTCACTCTATAGAATGTAACGTAAACCAAACCATGCCTCAGGGCGCAATACTTTCACCAGCTCTGTTCCTCATCTATATTAATGACCTGCTGTACAGTTTTGCAGATGACAGTATCCTTGTCTCCCAATTTAGATCAGAGAGACCTTTACCAGCGACTGAGAATCATCACCGCAGACAGGAGCAGATTACAAAAAATTAATTAAGATATGGAGAAAGTTAGAACCTGGGACGACAGGAATTTGTCCAGTTCAGTGTAGCAAAAACCCAAAGCAGCCACGTATACCAGGAAAGTCAATACTGCGGGCCCTGCTATCATTATGGCAGGATCGACCATTTCTACATAATCGTTCATCGGACTACTGGGTGGGTTTCTCGGTCAACAGCAATATGTCCTGACATGACTACGTTGCTAACATCGCAAAATCAGCCTAGCACAAGTGTTGGGGAAACACCCCAACACGTGCATAAACTATCGTTTTTCACCGTATAGTTTGGTGAGAACACCCTGTATGTATGTAGAATGATTTTTTTTTTTTTTTTTTTTTTTTATGGCAGTGGCACACACACTAAAGGTAGATCCTATGGCGCTCGACGAGCGGTGTGTGTGCGAAGATGTTGATTGACACGGTTCTTGAATATTTGTAGGTTGTAATTAGTGGGAAACAGATGTCCTGGAAGTGAGTTCCACAGTGATGCAGTGCGCCAGACAAAGGAGTTCTGGTAAAGCGATGTTCTAGGTGTTTCTAGTTGTACGACGAACTGGTGCGCTCCCGCCGTCTGTCGGGAATGCCTGACAGGAGTTGCCAGGGGCGGGATTATGTGGGCCAAATCCTGGGAACATCTGCCGTGAAAGTATCTGTAAAACAGAGACATCTCGGCCACATGTCTGCGATGTTCCAGACTATCCAGATTCCGGGTCAACTCCGGATCGCCGACGAGACGCACAGCTCTCTTCTGAATGGAATCCAGCAGCTTTAGGGTATGCTTTGGTGCGGCACCCCAGATATGTGAGCAATATTCTAAGCACGGTCTTATTTGCGCTTTGTACAGCAAGAGCAACTGCTGCGGTGTATAGAGTTTTTTGTTGCGAAATAGCGCACCAAGCTTCTGGGAGGCTGATTTTGCGATGTTAGCAACATGGTCATGCCATGACATATTGCTGTTGACCGAGACACCCAGCAGCCCGATTGACGAGGATGAAGGAATGGTCGATCCTGCCATAATGATGTCAGGGCCCGCTGTATTGGCCCTCTTAGTAAACGTTGCTGCTTGGGTCTTCGCTGCATTGAACTGGACCAAATTTCGGTCGCCCCAAGTTTGAACTTTCTCCAGGTCTTGATTAATTGCTGTAACCTGCTCCTGTCTGCGGTGATGAGTCTCAGTCGCTGGTAAGGGTCTTTCTGATCTAAAGTGGGAGACAAGGGTACTGTCATCTGCAAAACTGTAAACAGGATTATTCGTTTCGATCAGCAGGTCATTAATATAGATGAGGAACAGAGTTGGTGAAAGTATTGCGCCCTGAGGCATGCCCGCGTTGATGGTAAATGTGTCCGAGATGTGTCCATCGACTGCAACATGTAGGGATTGGTTCTTAAGGAAACTGGCCAGCCAGCTGCAGAGAGAGGCGGGCAGTCCCAAGGACGGCAGTTTGTTGAGCAGTCCGTCATGCCAAACTCTGTCGAATGCCTTTGAAATATCCAACGCAATCGCTCGAGACTCTCCGTAGTTTTCAATTGCCCTACTCCATATATGAGTGACATAGGCCAATATATCTCCTGTCGATCTCTCTTTGCGAAAGCCGTATTGATTATCGCTGATTATTCTGTTGCTCTCGAGGTACTTGAGTAGTTGCTGGTTGACTACACGTTCCATGACTTTGGAGATTATTGGAAGCAAGGCAATCGGGCGATAGTTTGAGGGCGTGGTTTTCTTGCCTTTTTTTGGAACAGGTTGCACTCGAGCGACTTTCCAAGAGGATGGGTAAATCCCTTTTCTGTAAGAAAGAGAAAAAAGCCTGGAAAAAACAGGTGTTAGTTCGTTGGCGCAGTTCTTTAGCACGATGGCAGGTATTCCGTCCGGTCCTGATGCCTTTTGCGTATCTAGTTCTTTAAGGATTTTGCGAATATCACGATGAGAAAACTTGACTTCTGCCATGGTGGTGTTGATGTTCGGTATAGTGGGGAGAGTCTTGCTTTGGGGCACGTCTAAGGTAGAGTGCGATGAAAACATTTTGGCGAGCATGTTTGCTTTTTCCTTGGCTGTAGTCGCCGTGATGCCACGTTCGTCCGTCAAAGGTGGGAGAGACGTTTTTGTAAAGTTGTTACTTACTGCCTTTGCTACCGACCAGAAATTCCTGGAGCCACTGGGGCATTGCAAAAGTTTATTCCTGATCCTTTGATTGTGTTTGTCCTTAGTTTCGTCGATCACACGCTTGCACTCGTTTCTCGCTTCGATAAAATAATTGCGATTTTCAGCGGTCTGATTTTGCTGCCAGTACTTATAGGCTTGCTGTTTCCTTCCTACAGCTCTTTCGCATCTTTTGTCGAACCAGGGCTTTCCTTTTGATGGTAACTTGATGGAATTTGGGATGTATGCTTCCATTCCTGAGGAGATTACTTGCATGATCTCTTCGCAGCAGTCTGACGGGACGTCAGTGGCAAAGCAGACGTCGAGCCAAAGAAAATCTAGGTAAAACTGCCTTAGATCGTCCCAGTTTGCAGAATTGTAATGCCAGATTTTGCGAGGCAATGGTGGATCCTTCTGTATGAGTGGCAATTCACAAACCGTTGTAATAAGTTTGTGGTCAGAGGTACCTAATGGCGGACCAACTGTAACCTTGTACTGGTCAGGATTGGTGGTCAGAAAAAGATCCAGGAGGGCGGCGAATTCGCCCCTCTCTGAGATTCGAGTTGGTTCGTCTACAAGTTGAGTAAGCCCGCAGCTGATGGCAAATGCTTCAGCCTCTCTAGCTTCGTTGTCGGTCTTGTTGTGATGTTTGAGCCAGTTGGTGTTGTGGGCATTGAAGTCTCCCAGAACGATTATTTCTGAACTGGGGTGATCGACCTGTATTGAGTCAAAGGTGGTAGCTAGTGTTGAGAAAAAGTTTTGGTAGGCTCTATCGCTCGGAGGGCGATAGAGACAACATATAAACTTGGTTAATCCCTTGGCGGTGAACTTGAGCCACATGACGTCAAGGTTGTTCGGTTCGAGTGTTTCCTCACGATGACATGAAAGGTCGCTTCGGACAAAAAGGCATATTCCGAACTTATATCTAAATCGGGTATGTAAGTCGTAACCAGGATAGAGGTAGTTCACTGTTGTTGTTGTAGAACATACTTGTGTTTCTGTAAAGGCTAATATGTGTGGTCTATTTGCTTGTAGATGTTGGTGTACCGAATTTATGTTTGTATTTAGGCCTCTTATGTTGCAGAAATCTATTCTAAATTGGTTCGGTATCTTTGCTGTCTGTAAACTGCGGAATGAAGGGCTCCCAGGGCCACCCAGCGCCCGGAGATCCGTCCATATACTCCTACTGTGAAACCCGGGGCCATAATAAACACAAAATATATTTATTTCACCCCGGGTACAACTTAATTTGTACATTGAAATCAGCAAATGCCAGTTCTTCAAAACCCCTTAGTCCAACCCTAGACGGAGGATCCCTTAGTTCGAACCTGTAAACCAAGTACTGTCAGTCTAAGAGATTACAATAGAGCCAACTTTCACTAGGAAAGGAAAACGTTTGTAATCGTTTTCAATTTAATGTATTTTTTTCTCCGTCAGAATCAGTCGGTCAAATAAAGAAAGAAAACAGCTTCTATCCTTGTAATTTCAAATGAATTCGGCAAAGCGCCAAATCCCCACTCTTTATTTGATCGTGGCGCCAGTAGCCGCTCGACGAAAGAAATTATTCAATTCAGTGCGTAGCAAACACTCATTCGCGTAGGATCTGTCTAGTCACAGCTCTCCTAGTTTCCGCGCCAAAAACATCTAGCCCTGTCCTAGCTCTGTTTGAGGCAATTAATTAGTTTGGGTTAGTTTGGGTTGTACTAGATCAGTCCAGCTGCTCTCTAGCCTCGCAGTTCAGTTAAGACGTTCGCTTAAATAGCAGTAAAACGTGCTGTTCTCCGTCCAAAGGTCAAGTTCCTTTTTGGGCCAATTTCTCTTGTATGCACGAATATTAGAAAATATTTCGTGCACCTCAGTTATCTTTGTCCAAGGTTGGACAAAGACCTCCTTTTGAGCTTTTTTAAAGCAATTCTTCGACGTTAGAAACGATAGCATCCCGTTGGAAATTGGAACATAAAATGGCGGAAGGCAGACTGACATTCCTGGTCGAATTCCTGTAAAGCAATGCAGGTAAAGCAGTCAAAGTGGAAAGGTATGCTGTGTGAAAGTTGCTAAGTTGGAGAACGAAGTATTAAAATAATAAAGATAGAAACTAATTTTTAAATCAAACAATCAAGACTCTTCAGTAGACATTTCTAATTTTAAGAAACCTTTTGTAATTTTAGTTTTATACTTGAACGAATGATGAGTGATTGAAAGTTTTAGTCTAAGAATTGTACATATATATTTTCTATTTAACATCGAAAACACTGTTTATTTATCTTCATTATATTTAAATGCAATTTACACCTGCATTATTAAATTATATCAATACCGAATACATGTTTCAATTTCTCTCACCACCCTATGTTATACTGTCCATTAAAAGTGGTTAATTAAAATACCACACCCTTCTTTATGGTCTTAAGCAATAATAAAAGAATTTGTGTATCCCGACCAACAAGCTTGGTGCGCTATTTCGCAACAAAAAAACTGAATACACCGCAGCAGCTGCTCTTGCTCTACAAAGAGCAAATAAGACAGTGCTTAGAATATTGCTCACACATCTGGGGTACCGCACCTATGCGCATCCTAAAGCTGCTGGATTCTATTCAGAAGAGAGCTGTGCGTCTCGTCGGCGACCTGCCAGACAGTCGCGACCCCTTCGTTGTACAACTGGAAACACCTAGAACGTCTCTCTTTACAAGGACTCCTTTATCTTGCGCACTGTATTACTGTGGAACTCACTCACAGGACATCCTTACAACGTAAATCTATTCATGAACCGTGTCCATCAACATCTTCGTACATACACCGCTCGTCGAGTGCCATAGGATCTCCCTTTGGTGTGTGTACCACTGTCATAAAAAATATGCATTGCAGTCAAATCGACGTATTTCTTATATGATCGGAAAAATGTAGATTCCCTACTAACGATATTAATCAAGAATGATTTTTCGGAATGGCATTTCCAGTATATTATGAAAAATCAGCTCGTGGGTTTGGGTTCTGCCTGTGATATTCTAATATATTTATATTAGTCTTTTGATTTTGACGGTAACATTTATATTTATTCTGCTATCTGTGACACATTTATCCTAGACATTTATGTGTTATTCTGAATAATTCCAATATCATTCAGTCATTTTGCGTTCTGCATGCATATTTTAATAGATTTCTAATAGACCACGAATTTTAACGGCAATATTTATATTCATCTTGGTATCTATGACAGATTTATCCTAGCCATTTCTAATAATTTATTCTGTATAATTCAATTGACGGTATGACGGTAATTTATTTTGATTCTGTTACCTGTGAAATATTTGTCCTACGCACTTATAGTTTATTCTAAATAATTAGAGTATCAGTTAGTCATTTTGTGTACAGACGGTAACATTTATTTTTATTCTGCTGTCTGTAACAGATTCATCATACCTAGGCACTTCTAATTTATTCTGAATACTTCCAGTATTAGTTAGTAACTTAGCGTTCTGCGTGGGATATGTTAATATATTTCTAATAGACGTCGGATTATAACGGTAACATTTATTTTTATCTTCTATCTGTGACAGATGTGTCTAAGGCATTTATAGTTTATTCTGATTAATTCCAGTACCAAATGGTCATTTTGCGTTCTGCATGTGATATGCTAATAAATATCTATTATACTTCGGATTATGAAGGAATTTATTATTATTCTGATATCTGTGCAGATTTCTCTTAGACATTTATAGTTTATTGTGATTAATTCAAGTATCAGTTAGTCATTTGGCGTCAGGGACGGATGGGACCCTACTGACTGGCCTGGGAAAGTTACCCTAAGGGGCCCCCACCCTATGTAAAAACTGAGTGGTGTCAATGGTGTTTTCTATAAAATATTTGTTACCATAATAATTTAAATGATGAACAATATGTATTTATTTTTTGACACTACACTTTTTTAATATTTACATTAAAAAAACACACTACATACGTATTAAAATAAATACATCACTAAGTAAATGAAAGTAAAACTAAACTAATTAAATTAAAAACATGTTTATAGATATTGACCTATCTATAATAATTAGTACATGAAAGGTAGATAATAATAATAATAAAGGTAGATAATATAGCATATACTTCATCTAAAGTGTAATAATGTTTAAGATGTATATGTAGAATCTAATATAAAAGTGACTTTTTTAATAAGTCACTAGTAGCAGCGACAGCATCAATAACCTTTTGATTAACCACACGATTTACACAATAATTCATCCAAGGAAATTAAACGATTAAAACCTAGGATTTCGATGCATAGGCATCCTCCAAAAAAACTACCCAGAGTATCCAAAAGCGCATTGTCATTAAGCCACTTCAATTAATAGAATTCCCAATTATTCAAAGACAAATAAATAAATGCGTGCGACGCTCAATCCCATCAACCAATCCCAAAACAGTATGCTACGGAGCCGGAAACAGGGCCTTTTACCATCGACTTTATCTTCACGGGCTAAATTCAATTTGTTGAAAATCGAATCGTTTCGCAGCGCGGATTTATTTAAATTTCTCGATCGAGAGAACGTCGAAGCTAGGTCAGCTGGAATTTCTACGAGGGTTATAGTGCGTAATTAACCTACGATCTCTAATTATTATTATTTTGTTCTTTTTTTGCTTTGTTTTCGAACAAAAATTAACTTTTAATCTTTTTCTTCTTAATTAAGGTAACATTTAGTCATTAAAATTTCCTTTTAAACGAACTTTGAATTTTTTGGGAAATTTGTCGAGCCTGAGATGCTTGATTTCATTTAATCAAATTCTAAAATTCAGATAGATCCGTTGATCTAGAATAAATTTTGGATCCAATTTCTTTCTTTAATTGACTGACGCAGTAACGTTGTAGGTCGAACTAGTTTTATTATTATTCTCAGTTTTCACGATTTCTGATTTACGTTGGATAACTGTAGAGCAGATAACTACCAGTGTTGTTATAGCTTAGTAAACTTTGCGTTATTTTTAATTATTTTTTTATTTCGGCCTTTGATATTTTCTTTACTCGAACATATTGTTTAGTATCTGTATCCTACCGGTAACTTGACAGTGGAGGAAATTATCATATGTTAAGGTCAGAGTCTGTAATTAATTTATTATTATTATTTATTTAATCATGATTTGAGGCCCGTGAATTAGTCTTTAATTAGGTGATTACTCGATCTAATTGAACTTACCTATAACGAGAAGTTATTTGAAGTATCGCTGGCTTTCAACATATTTTACTGACGTTCTTTTTATTAATGCTTTGAGCGATCGTCATTAATTACAACTGATTATTTCGGAATTTGTTTAGATTAAGCATGTGTTGCCTCTTTTTTGTTTAAGAATACAGTGTAACCGTAAGAATTGATTTACTGAAATTTTCTCCAATTTAATCCTTCTTTTTCCTCCTGACCAGCTGTGATATTTTCTTATTAGGTAATGAAACCAATCCTTGTTTGTTTATTCACCTGTTTTATTTAATTAGAACTTAAGCGAATCTCCAACAGGACAGGCCGTTTCTGTAAGTATCTGTTTTTTATCATTAGCGCTCAATAATTGAAACGTTCTTGATTATTTTTGATTACTTTTTCAATATTTGTTTACCTCTTTCTTTAGTCGTTTTTGATTATTTTTTGCAGTTGTTTTCTTTGGTTAATTCGAGTACTTGCTTTATTTGATTTTGATTAATTTTCGGGTAATTATTTTTTTACCATTATTAATACTGACGAATTGCCATATTTAATCTAATTTTCTAACTCATTTTTGTTGTTTTATTGATCGATTTCCCGGATAGAAATAAAAAACGAATTTTTGGTATTAATTTATTTTGTCGCGAAGCTTAAGCTAAAACGAGTTTCATTTTTCAACTTTGAGGTAATTCTCGCATGTGCTGTGTAAAAGCCCGTTGCGCCTTAAATAAATCAACCCGCACCCTACTCTCCAGCATTTGAGCTAGGGCCTAATTCATACGCTCGGCGACAGCTCGTTTTAGCCTACGCATTGACATACTTTATTTCATTCAATATCTGATTTCTAAATTCTCGAAATAATTTTTTTTTTGTTCCTTCGATTTGAGATTATTCACTCCCAGTTCCTTCTAATCTGGAGTGAAAGTTTGCGCCCATTAGAAGGACAGAAAGGGCGTAATAAATTTTTGGCGCCCAACGTGGGGCTTTTCGTATTGATATACGCTAGACAAAACGGCTCGTGACGCGCTTTATAACAATTTTGAATTTGACTATGTAAAGAAAAATAATTAGAATATTTCCCAAGCATAAAATTACATTGAATTTAAATTAGCAGTAATATACTTGACAGCGACGCAGTCTATAGCTTCAAAGAATCGATGAAGTTTCGCCCGTGCGCCAAGCGACTTTGGATTCCCGGGAAATACCTAACTGAGATCGAGATTCGAGCGGCAGCGACAGATATTATTACAACTTGGCAACCCTAGACCCTAGCCCTAGCACCTAGTCACTTCACTTACCATAAGAAAATATCTTCTCCTCCTCAATAGATTCATAATATCTATAATAGATATTATGTATCTACTGTATACATCTATTTTTCAGTACACACACTGCACTTATTTTTTTAATAATCGTGTTATGATATGTTACTGCGTTTAAAATAGAAACATTCGGTAATTACCTAGAATCGTTTCTTTCGGATCCACTAGGCATCCATTAACTTAAACCTACAGAGACACAGATACAGTAATCAGTAATGACACTTACGCGTATAGCGGAATTGCTGCGTTGCCAGTTGCAATTGTTTTGTTATTTGTAACATTTAATACCAGGTTTTTAACCTACCTATATTATATACATTTTTATTTAAAATTAGATTTATGTGGGATAGATTAAGATTGACATTTCCTCCAAGTGAGAGAGTAATAATGAGAGCCAAGAGTCAAGAGGCCTCAACAAGTTTTATTAACACGCGGTATTTAATTTTTAGGCCTGTGGCCCATCTGTAGTTTGTAGCAGTAGGGGCCCCATGATACCGTACAATAAGAGGCCCCTCGGGACATTTTCCGTTCTCCCGGCCCCCCATCCGCCGCTGTTTGGCGTACAGATGGTAACATTTATTTTTATTCTGCTGTCTGGGACAGATTTGACGACAATTCCTTTCTCTGATGTAGATATATTCTATATTATTGTGGAGGATTCATGTTTACCTTACAAATGTTTGCCTGCTCTCCACTTCTTCATAAAATAGAGCCGCTTGCTCTGGCTCCAGGGTGTAAACAGCACAACTGCTATTTAAGTGACCCTCACGAAGCTGAAAAACCTAAAGGAAACTGGAAAAACGGTCGACGTTTCGAGGAACAAATCTGCCCCCGTTGTCAAAGTCAATTCAAACCTTGACAATTTGCAAGAGCTTTTTACTGTTATTTACATCTTACTATCCATTTTCATTTATAGATTTGTTCGTTCTTGATAACGAGGGCAGATTTGTTCCTCGAAACGTCGACGGTTTTCCAGTTTCCTTTAGGGTTTTCAGCTTCGTTAGGATCACTAAACTAGCACTTGTGCTATTTACATCCTGGAGTCAGGGCAAGCGGCTCTATTTTATGTAGAAGTGGAGAGCAGGCAAACATTTGTAAGGTAATTCCTATCTCTTTCGAGAACCTCGGAATATTTCGAATGTTGAGCTTTTGTAGATCTTCAGGTGCCACAAGGGCATTCCCGAGATGCATCAACCTGTGACCAGTCAGTGCCTGACATTCGCACAGTAATTTTCCCCATTTTCTTGAGGTGGTACCACCAGGGGCCATGTCCTGTGAGAAGGTCTACGACCAATTTTATCTCAATTTTTATAGCTTGAGAAGCTTTCTTGTACAGTTAGGCGAGTGAGAGATGAGTCTTTGGGCCTGTCTCTGCCCTGGTGCATTGGCCCAATGTGTCTCTTTCCGCCTTTTTCCCAATTTCTGAGTTTATTCATTACGTGCCCTCTAGTGATGCCACGGGAGGGTTCAGACCCATAAATGGCAGTCTGTGTACCATTCCGTGCGAGCTGGTCAGCGGCTTCGTTCCCTTCCATTATTACGCTCTTTTTGTCCTTCTAATGGGCGCAAATCTTCACTCCAGCTTAGAAGGGACTGGGAGTGAATAATCTTAAATCGAAAGAAATAAATTTTAATTTTGAGAATTTAAAATTAGATATTGAATGAAATAAAGTATGTCAATCTGTAGGCTAAAACGAGCTGTCGCCGAGCGTATAAATTAGGCCTTAGCTCAAATGCCGGAGAGTAGGATGCGGGTTAATTTATTTAAGGCGCCACGTGCTTTTAGACAGCAAAAGCGAGAACTACCCCAAACTTGAAATATGGAACTCGTTTTAGCTTAAGCTTCGCGATAAAATAAATGAATACTAAAAATTCGTTATTTATTTCTATCAAGAAAATTGATCAATAAAACAGCAAAATAAGTTAGAAAATTAGATTAAATATATATTCCGACAATTTATCAGTAACAATAACGGAAAAATAATTACCCAGAAATGAATCAAAAACCAAAGTCGGTATAAAGTAAGTACCCCAAATTAACCGAAAACTAAAGTCGATGAGAATAATACTCAAAAATTAATCAAAGATAACTAAAGTAAACGATGAACAAACACTCGAATATTAATCAAGGGTAAGTGAGGAACGATTCAATTATTGAGCGCAAAATAATAAAAGAAACAGATACTTATTGTAATGGGACTCCTTCAAAGTCACGATAAAAAAATCAATTAAATAAAACAGGTAAGTAAACAAACAAAGGAATGGTTTTATCACCTAATAATAAAATATCACAGTTGGTCAGGAGGGAGAAAAGAAAAATAATATGAAGAAAATTTCAGTAGTCAATTCTTATGGTTACTGTACTCTTAAAGGTAGGCTTTACTCGGTAAAAATAATTCACACGCTTACGCTAAACAAATTCCGAAATATTTAATTGTACCTAATTGACTACGATCGCTTAAAGCATTAATAAAAGAACGTCAGTAATATGTGTTGAAAGCCAGATACTGCGAATAACTTGTCGTTATAGGTAAGTTCAATTAGTCCGAGTACTCACCTAATTAAAGACTAATGCACGGTTATCAAATCATGATCCGTCACATATACCGTATAACTAACTAACTATGACTATTCAGTTCAGTTAAGTTTCGTTGATAACTGCCGCAAAGACAATATATAAATAAACTAGTTAGACCTGCGTTATTATAGCCACTAATTAATTACAGATCTTAACATATGGCAATTTACTCCACGGTCAAATTATCAGTAGAACAAAGATAATAAACAATCTGTTCGAGGAAAGAAAATCAAAGGCCGCAATAAAAAAAACTATTAAAAATAACGCAAAGTCCACTAGGAAACGAGTAATAATCCGATCTACAGTTATACAACGTAAGCCAGAAATCGTGAAAATTGAGTACAATAATAAACTAGTTCGACCTACAACGTTGTTGCGTCAGTCAATTAACAGTTCAAAAAAAATAAATTCGATCCAAAATCTGATTTACTCTAGATCAGCGGATCTAACTGAATTTTAGAATTTGATTAAATAAAAGCCAGCATTTTAGGCTCGTCAAAATTACTCAAAAATTCAAAGTTCGTTTGAGAGAAAATTTGAGAATTTAATTTAAATAAAATCAAGTATTTTAGACTTGACAAGAGTGCCTAAAAATTCAAAGTTCATTTAAAAGACATTTTGAATGACTAAATTAAGGAGAAAGAAATTAAAAAGTTATTCTTTATTCGAAAACAAAGCCAAAAAAATATAATTAGAGATCGTAGTTAATCACAAATTCGCCCCAACATCGATGAATAAAAAAAATTAAATGGAAATTGCTCACTTGGCCGATGAGTAACTCCTCAGGCAGCTTCCAGAAAGAACTGGTCACAGTAGAAAGTTGACTTCCTTGACAGGCGTAGCCAAGGAACACTCTGTCGTCAACGATGCTCGGAGATAACGAAGAACAACTCGACGGTGGCAAAAGGCCTCACAGTAGAAATAAACCCAACGGTAGTAGTAACCCCAACGCGGTAGTCCCCTGTGAAAGAACATATATTCAAGGTTCTACACGTAACTCTTAATGGACGAGCATTATAACTCGGTGATCAAAATCAACCATCAAGGAAAAAGAGAAATCAGAATCTAAAAAAACAATAATTTACCTGTGCAGGGGGGTAGCCAGTTGCTTAACGCTAGACGGCTTTTAGTTGGGCAAGTGGGCTTCTGTAAGAGATTAAAAAGGGAATTAAAAATCTGCCCACCTGCGTCACAAAAAGATGGCGTTATCAGAGAGACAAAAAAAATACACAAAAAACTCAACTCACCTTGCAAAACAGCACTGAAATCCCATAAAGGGCAGTTTCAGACACCAACACTTACGAAGAGATAAGGTACAACTAAAGACTGAAACTGTTAAAATGACCCGGTCAGAAAAATCCCATTAACAGGTGAAAATCAAAATTGACTTCGACCGGCGTCCAACATGATTGCTTGACTCGGTTCGTCGTAAAAGAGTGACCCAAGCGACCGAAAACCGAAGAGCAATATCGCACGAAGACTCTTACCCCGGAAGAAACTCGCACAACCAATGAATTTCCAGTATGGTCGATCACATGTTCCTCTCAATAATTCATCCAAGGGAATTAGACGATAAAACCCTGGGATTTCGATCCACAGGCGTCCTTACAAAAAAACTACCCAGAGTAGCCAAAAGAGCATTGTCACTAAGCCACTTCAATTAATAGAATTCCCAATTATTTATAGACAATTAAAATAAATGCGTGCGACGCTCAATCCCATCAACCAATCCCAAAGCAGTATGCGACGGAGCCGGAAACAAAGCCTTCTACCATCGACTTAATCTTCACGCGCTAAATTCAATTTGTTGCAAATCGCATCATTTCGCAGTGCGGATTTATTAAAGTTTCTCGATCGGAGGAGCGACCAAACCAAGTCGGCCGGCATAGCTACGAGGGTCTCCCCGTTATTGCCTATGAAGGCGTTGGGAACCATGTGACAGGTGACAAATTCTAGGATAATTTACGCATCGATATACGCCGGATAAAATGGCCTGTGACACCACACTCTCGTGCCTTGTTACCCACATTTGGCTGAGTCTGTTTCTGTTTGCTAGTTGATCTGCAGCCACGCGACAATCCCACACTAGCCAGGAGTAGATTCTGCTAGATGCTAGCGCTTTTAAGGCTGCTTGACTCTATCTAATAGGATATAGACCTTTTAGGCTTTTTTGGCATATTCAGAAATGGCTATGTTGATAGCATTTAGTTCTGCTTGAAAGATAGTAGCAGTGACTCCTAAAGGTATAGAGATTCAACATCTAGGTCCGTAAACTTCGGATCTCACTCCTTGATTAATTTTTTATCCATCTGTGTACCAAACAAGTGATTCCCTCCCTAGTTGTTTTAGTCTTCCCCCTATAGTATTACGGTCGTCATCGACTTCAAAGGAGTGATCAAATGGAGTTTTGTTTCTACTGTATACGTTGGTATGGTCATCGGCTCTATCTGGATGTCTTTCAGAATTTTAAGGTGACCATCAGTTTTTGTGTCCGAGTGACTATGCGCACTGATTCAGGCCTTCTTTTCTATGTATATATGCGGCGTAAAAAGGTCAAGTAGGGTTTCAAGAGCTGCTGTGGGGCACGTTTTCATATCTCCTGCTATACCCAGAGCGGCATGCCTTTGTACTCTTGTTAGCTTTCTCTGTGTTGTTATATCCTTTATATTTGCCCAACACACTAAGCAGGCGTAGGTTGTAATATGCTTTAAAACAGTATTATAGAACCACGAGATGATGGGGGGTTTTAGGTCCAATATTTTAATAAAGAGTCTCCGACAGGCCCAGAGCACTGCCGTTGCTTTTTTGATAGTTCTATCCAGGTGTAGGTTCCAGGTTACTTTCTGGTCAAGAATGATGCCAAAATACTTAACCTCTTTTGAAAGCTCTACCGTTGTCCATCTCAAAGCGGGTTCAGCTTCCTTCTTTTTGTGAATGGGATCACTGTGGTTTTGCTTGGGTTGATATTTAGTCTTCCCTGTGTACACCATGTGCTGACAAGGTTGAGTGCACTTTGCATACGTTTTAAGAGAACGGTGTAATGCTCTTATTATTATAACTAGGTCATCTGCGTAACCTTGGACTTCAAAGCCTGTTTCAGTCAGTCTTACCAATAGATCGTCAACAACCAGAGACCAAATCATGGACGATAGAAACCCTTATTTATTACTTTGACTGTGACGGTTGTTTTTTCAATGCCCGCGGTGACTTCACGGCTGGTTAGCATGGATGTTATCCATTCTGTAGTGGTTGGTTCCACTCCTCTGCGGCTTGTAGAACGCTAAATTGATTCATGTCAGGTGTTGTCAAATGCACCCTCTATGTCTAGAATCAGATTTCTTCGGGTTTTGGTGGTAATATTTATTTTTATTCTGCTATCTGTGATAGATGTGTACTAAGCATTTATTGCTTATTCTCAATAATTTCCGTATCAGTTAGTCATTTTGCGTTTTGCCTGAGATTTCTAATAGAGTTTGGATTTTGACGATATATTTTTTCATTCTGCTGTCTATGTCAGATTTGTCCTAGCCATTTGTAGCTGGTATTGAATAACTCCAGGATCAGTTAATTAATTCTGCGAAGTTTCCAATAACAATATACGTTTAGATCGTATTGTCTAAGTCGTTTGGAGAGTTCGCGCTCTGCTCAGGCAAAATTAGTTTTTCCTAAGTTACTTAGGAAGTGTGGGTTAGGCTTAGTCAGAACTAGTTTTTCAAGAACTCGCATACTTGTAGTAAAATATATAAAGAACTTGATAATAACAGTTAATCTACACTGAAAGCTCTATTAATCGCATTGTAAGTCCAATAAAGAAAGTAAATATATTTCCATCGCTAGCGATCCGCAACTTTTCTGCCGTTCCTAATATATATTAGAAGAAAATTCAAATATATTTTAGCGGCAACTCGGATCGGTTGCGGATTAGATTGTTACGAGGTACTTGATTTATTGTTATACTTAGTTGATTTGTGTACGCTCCTAGTAACGCCTCGTTTCTCTTGCAGCGAGAGACGAGATTGTTCTATTTATATACACATTTAATTATTTTAGCAAATTAAATTGGTCTCCGAGGCAGACATCGTGTTTTATGGAGCCTGAGACAATAACAAGGCTTTCGTTGCTGGATTAATCTTATTTAGTACGGATACAGGTTACTTATATGATGATGTTCGCATTATTCATTACATTGTCATTTCCATGTATTTTACTGGAGTTTAGCTAACTTCGCTTAGTTTTTGTGGTTGTATATTCATCATTTCGTCAAAACTATTGTGCTACATAGAATTACAAAGACATCGATAAACTATCATTGAAAACAGACTTTAAATTGAATTGAACATATGAAAATAAAGTGTTTTTATTGCTAACAAATTTTCGTATTACGCATTACCAAAAGAGATTTTATTCAAAGCTCAAAAACGTTTTGAAAATGAAAGCTAGATAATTTTATTCTCTAAAAAACATGGTTAACACTAATATTCTCTTATAATGTTTAGTATTTTTAGACATTTTTACAATGTCGCCAAATTTGACAAAATTATACCAAAGTTAAAGCTCAAAAGCTTTAATGTTTCAATGTGTCCCATAACAAAGAGGCTATAGCGTAACTGCAAATTCTTCATGAAAAAATATTACAACGTTCTAGCAACGCTTTATTTTTTATAAGTAAAATATCGCCAGAAGTGACTGTCTTCTCTTGGATGACATTTTGTAGTTTACTGGCTGCATATAAACTCCTATCAAACTATGTGGCAATTCTCTATATTCTATAAAGTCTAAACTGGGTGATTCTTTGCACCCCCTGACCAGTAAAGGTCTGTCCGGGACTGGAGGCCGGTTTCCCTTGCTCTTTCAACATTATAGATTATGTTAGGGAGATTGTTCTGAGGAGCATAATACGTTAGTTTCCATTTTGATGTCCGCGTCGCAGTACCAGGAACCTTTCACTGTCCGGCGCGCGGCGGCGCTGGAACAGTCAGTCCAATGATAAGTCACTCTAATATTATTTCCTTTGCGCCTTAGTTTGGTATTGGTGCTCGCTGCTGCTCTGCGCCAAGCTTTCACATTAACCCTATTAGCTGGATTGCCACATCCGCCAGTCACGCCGCCGTATCGATGACCCTCATCTCCGCCACTTCTGTCGTTGTGGTATTCGCTGGGGGTTACATCAGGGATTGACCGCACTAAAAAAGAAGCCTTACTCTAAGTCATATTTTGACAAATATCAACCGACCTGAGCGGCATATGAAAAAATGCAAGAGCCGCAGAAGGTTAGAAATAAATGTTTACAAAAGAATAGTCAATATGATATAAAAAAAAACTTTGACTAACCCAATGGAACGTGTAGTCAATCAACAACTACTCAAGTACCTCGAGAACAACAGAATAGTCACCGATAATC
This sequence comes from Pissodes strobi, assembly GCA_016904865.1. Taxonomy (NCBI): domain Eukaryota; kingdom Metazoa; phylum Arthropoda; class Insecta; order Coleoptera; family Curculionidae; genus Pissodes; species Pissodes strobi. The sequence continues at coordinate 62,441 of JAEQML010039761.1, read as the reverse complement.
AATACAGGAGATATATTGGCCTATGTCACTCATGTATGGAGTAGGGCAATTGAGAACTACAGAGAGTCTCGAGCGATTATGTTGGATATTTCGAAGGCATTCGACAGAGTTTGGCATGACGGATTGCTCAACAAACTACCATCCTTCGGACTACCAGACCCTCTCTAAAATTGGCTTGCCAGTTTCCTTAAGAACTGATTTCTGCACGTTGTAATTGATAGATACATCTCAGACACATTCACCATGGGCGCAATACTTTCACCAACTCTGTTTCTCATGTATATTAATGACCTGCTGACCAAAACGAATAATCCTGTTTACAGTTTTGCAGATGACCGTACCCTTGTCTCCCAATTTAGATCAGAAAAATCTTTACCAGCGACTGAGACTTATCACCGCAGACAGGAGCAGATTACAGTAATTAATCAAGACTTGAAGAGCAGCAAAGATGCAAGCAGCCACGTTTACCAAGAGGGCCAATACGGCGAGCCCTGACTATTTGGCAGGATCGACCATTCCTTCATATTCGTCAGTCGGACTACTGGATGTTTCGGTCAACAGCGATATGTCCTGGTATGACCATGTTGCTAACATTGCAAAATCAGCCTCCCAGGAGGTTGTACGCTATTTCGCAACAAAAAACTGTATACGGCGCAGCAGTTGCTCTTGCTTTACAAAGCGCAAATAAGATCGTGCTTAAAATATTGCCCACACGCCTGGGGTGCCGCACCAACGCACGCCCTAAAGCTGCTGGATTCCTTTCAAAATAGAGCTGTGTATCTCGTCGGCGACCCGGAGTTTACCCGGAATCTGGATGGTCTGGAACACCGCACACATGTGGCCGAGATGTCCCTGTTCTATAGATACTTTCACGGCAGTTGTTCCCAGGTTTTGGCCCGCCTCATCCCGTCCCTGGCAACGCCTGTGAAACAGTCACGATAGACGGCAAGAGCGCACCAGCTCGTCGTAGAACTGGAAACATCTTGTGACATTCCGTTTTGAATCGCTAACTCGAAGTGAATTTCTAGTACGCCCCGGTATTATTTTGGGCTTAAGTTGCAGTTCGACAATTAGATCCGCGATTTAATACAACCTCATAGCTATCTGGCGCCTTCGTCTCACTCTATAGCACACAGTACCGAGGTAACAGCAGTTTTGTGGGTTGCATGATGTGTGTAATCTGCGCGGCGTTCTCGTTTTTCTGGCGCGAGATGATCCGTTCGTTTCACACCTGATACGTGGCCTTTTGGAGTCTAGCATTTTAGTTGTTAAGTCGATACATTTAAAAATCTGGATAAATCCAAGATACCTACGTTGGATTTTGTCGACTAACAACGTAGGAATTTCCGCATCGGCCGTTACGTTGCGCTTTCGTTAATTTTGGTGCCGTAGATGCAGAAATAACTCGCGGGACGAGGTTTTTGGGAACTTGCTTGTCCAATATCGGTCGCCATTGTGATACTTAGTTTTGTCGCGTAGTGTGCCCTCATTTTAAGAGAGGTAAGTTTCTTTATTAATTGCAGATTTTTTGCGTTCTTGTATCTTTAGTAATTGCATGGTTGTATTATTTCGCTTTTCATTAATTTCGGATCCAATTTAATAAGCTTGATTGATCGGCGTGACGTCATCCCAATTAGTAATTAATTAAGGTTGGGGGTTTCTTTTATTATTCGGATGGCCTAGTTTATTATTTAATAATCATTAAAAATAACCGTTTTCATTCATATCGTACTCGATATTGGCTTGATTGATCGGCATGATGTCAAATTAGTTAGGTTAAATGAAGCTATTGTATTTGAATAAAATGGTCGTTGTTATTTATTCCTTGGGTTTTGCGATCAGCCAAATTGATCATTTTATTTTATTTCCGACGAAATGTAATGTAGATTTTCGATAAATTTAGAAGTTCGAATTACTTCGCCTATCTGAGGAGGCTTGGCAACGAGTGTATTTTAACCATTGATTCGTATTTCGATTTATCAAAGGCAACTATTTTCTACAGCCATAAGTTGCAATTTATGCTTAAACCGCTAATTTCGTGGAATTTATTGTACTACTGAAGTTGGAATCAATGCAATGAGGAATTATTGTTTTTATCTTTAATTTTAACTATTAATCTTGCAATTAACTTCTAGTGATTTATGTGGGTAGTTGATGTCTACTATTAATTGGACACAACCGGGAAATTCGGTTGTTAATGTTTAGGTTATGCAGTTTTGTTTATTATTAGATTCCGTTGCGAAAGGAAGCAGCCATCCTATAGTATTTTTTTTAAATGCTGTTTACATATTTTCGCGTATTTTTGTACATTGGTGTTTACTGTATTGAACCTTATTCTCGATTTATTAAATTAAAGGTAGAGGCATGTTTTTTTTTATTTTAATATTGGAAAGTCGTTCCATTTACTTGCCAAATTCGTCTAGTACGATGGTTTTATTTAAGTATATTTCAGTGCTTTTGTTTCGCTATGTGGTCCGTACTTGAACTTTTCCAAAGTTCATTTTTTGTGCCTTTTGTTCGTTATTTAGATCTTACTTGAATTCTTTTATTGATATGGTATGAATTTTATTTGTACCAGACTAGGAACAATCTGTTTATTTTGTTCTATTGCTGTTATTACTGTTCTCAATGATTATTTACTTTTATTTTGCTGTGCCAAACTCGGTCCTCATTCTCGAACTGCTTATTTCTTCTTTCAAAAGGACTGTAATATAATTTTTAACTGATGATGTCGGCTTCCCTTGGGCGAACTTAATATTTTTAGTTTTTTTGCATAACTAATATTAAGCTATAATTATAATATATTTCGATTGCTCTAATATATTATTATGGGGGTGCTCTTTTCTCATTTATTCTTTGCTTTTCTTAATTTTTGGTTCATTTTTGAAATTTTGGTTAAAATAAAAAGGGGAATACCCTGTCTATTGAATCTGACATTTGAAATTCTTCTGAATTATATATTTAAAGATAGTATATAATATCAATCGATTCACATATCGTTGTGACTCGTTACTAGGGAATGTTTCCATTCCTAAGGTCCTTCCCCCGAGCGAGAGTTTGGAAGCCTTTTTACCTGGCAGTAATTTGATGGGCCGCCTCTCTGGCTAAACTGCTGCAGTTTTGGACTTAGGTGAACTGGCTTGCCTGAAGTAATCGGGCAGTCCCTTGAACCAGCTAGACATGTTGGACGTCGGAGGGTCGCGTCGGCCGCCCAGCTGAGTTCCGGAACAAGCCGTCCGTGGTCACCTGACGGTGAAACCTCTATGCAAGCTAAGTGCTAAATTTTTTTAGTTTTAAATATTTGTTATGAAATAATTGTCTCTTTTTGAGTCGGTAACGTGACTCTGGTTGTATTTGCGCCCCTTTTATCTCTGCGTTTTACATGATCTCGATCCCGCGCGGTAGACAAAACTCAACTTAAGTTTTTTTTCCTTCCCTCAGGAGCACTTGACTGGCGCTGAATCATTGATTCCAATATCTACCCTTAACAACAAAGAGTTTTGTCAACCTCAGATAAATCATTTTAATTAATAGTTATAATTTCATTGTTAGTTGATTAGTTTTGAACTGCATATAATTGTCGGTGTCGTATCTCAATTTATAGATATAAATTTTCAAATCGCTAATTGCAATTTACAATTTTTTTCCACACTCTTATTCAGGGCTATTCTTGCTGCCCATTTCGTTCGTTTTTTTTTCGTTATCAAATAAAGAGATAGTATTGTTTCTACGGCGTTTTATTTGGTTCCACAATTTACTAAACGTTATTTTGCAGCTTTGCGAGTGATTTGGTGGTAACTTTTTTTAGCGATTCTTACCGATAAGGTTTACCTTGGGGAGCGGAGGTCTTGCAACAAGTTCCACGAATAACGCGGGGATCTCCTGTTTGGTCCGTAACGAACTCGGTGGCGCCCAATCAACCTTTCTCCGGTTAATCGAGCAGCGGGCAAATTACGCGCTCACTTTACAACTTGCTACAAGGCCTTGCATTCCGACCTTGCCTGGTGTTTATTTTAACGGAGGATATCTGGTCGAATTCGGTAAGTGTACACTAATACTAATCTCGGTGGAACTCGTCATAGCTCCACGAAGAAATAATATTTTTATTACACAGAAAGCGCGTCGCAACCTAGAACATCGCTTTAACAGAACTCCTTTGTCTGGCATACTGCATCACTGTGGAACTGACTTCCAGGACATCTGTTTCCCCCTAATTACAACCTAAACCTATTCAAGAACCTTGTCAATCAACATCTTGGCACTGCCATAAAAAAAAGTTGTGTATGATTATCTTATTATTTATTTCCTGTTTTATCCAACAGTTTATTGTTATTAAAGATAATAAGAATAACCTTTACTTTATATCATTAAATATTTCCCACCTAAAAATGACTTGCATTAAAAAGCAAGACGTCTCTAAATTTTAATAAAAAACAATAAAAACCAGCCAGAAAAAGGAAACTTCTCACAATAAATTCCGAATTCATTCTGTCGTTTCGCCTGAAACGGACATGCAAATTCGGGCCTGGACTTAAAAGCTGAGCTTAATTAATTAAATTTGCTCCGCATAATTCTACACTTGGATTGTTTTATTGTTGTTTCCTCAGACTCGAAAACGCTAAATAATTTTTAGTTCCCCGGATTTTAAGGATTAAAGAGAGTAATTAGGACTTAATTTTAACGCGTCTAAAATGTTACTGCCATTTAACTTATACCGCGAAATGTAAAGTGTTTATCCTAAGACTTTAACCAAAAGGCTTGTTAGAAATGCAGAAATATTAAGTTTAATTAAATTGCTTATAAAAACTGAGCTTCATCCACAATACCGAAACAGAATTATTGCACTCGACGCGCGTTTCGCTAACCATGTTAGGAAATGATTAAGAGTCTTAATCATCTCCTGATGATGCTAACATGGTTAGCGAAACGCGCGTCGAGTGCAATAATTCTGTTTCGGTATTGTGGATAAAGCTCAGTTTTAGTGCATGTTGTCGAAGGTTCCAAACCCCAACATAGTTAAATTGCTTATGCAATGAGTATCAAGCTACCCCACCATTGTGGTATGTAGCATTTTCAGAATTTATTAGGAAGATATGCATATTTCAGTTCTAAATGGTAATATTTCATAACCATTATTTTGTTTCAACATAACGCCCTATCTAAAAGAGGACTGATAGCATGGACTTACGTATAACAGTAATCACACATTCGCTAGATAGCTTGACATAATTACAAAAATTTCTATTAAGTGAAACTAACGAAACTAAAAGTAAGATTTTCTTGGAAAATGCATTGGTAAAAGTTCTAAAACTGTCCATAGAAAAACAAAGAAAACACTAATTTCAAGTATGTAATTACATACTGAAACTAGTAGTGTGTTATCTCCGACAGTCCTTCTTTACTACTTAAGTTATAGGAACAAGATATTAACTTATAATATAATAAAATGTTTTTGTATGAAAAGTTTTAGGACTTTAACCAATATCAACTGCATTTCTCAGTTTCACTTTTGTGTCCCCAGAAATCTTTGGTTACCATTTTTTACATGGACAAAAGTCTTCTCTTCCAAACTAGCTTCGCCTGTGTTGATACATCCTAGATATGGTTTAGTGTAAATCAGTTGAACACGTTCCAAATACGATATTATTTTTTGAGCACTGAAACAGGCCGACCCTAGGTATGCAAATTAATAAAGAAACCTTCTAATATAATAAAATTCGCCAACAAAATTAGAACACATTCGGTATTATAAAAAAAGCTTTAAAATGCACATTTTACATGTACACCTTCGAGAAGCAGATAAAGAGGGTCGAGCCGGGCACTGGGAATATGCGGCACACTTCAAAGTCAAAGTCAAAGTCAAAAAGTGCTTTATTGTTTGAAGAACCAACTCTTATAAACAAAGCTGTACCTAAACTACATACATAATTAAAATATGGTTAAGAAAAAAAAAACTAACCTACATATAAAAAGAAACAACACAATATGTTAAATAAAAAAGCGGGCCGATATGTAAATTTAAAATATAAATTAAAGTTAAAAAAAAATAAATGTAATATAAAAATACAACAGAAACAAACATACTTATCACTTTAAAATATTTAAATTCAAGTAGTGAAGGCATACAAAAATCACAAAATAAAAATAAACGGTTAAAAAACCCCAAAAAGCCATTATATAAAGACATAGGTATAGTTTCTCAAAATACATCATTAAATATTAATCCAGGTCATAATATGCCTTTTCCAACAGAAATCTTTTCACTTTTCGTATAAAAATCACATCACTATCACAATTTCTAGCATTATCAGGCAAATGATTATAAATTTTTTTCTACGAGCGTGCGCAAAGTGGCTACTTTGCACACGCTACTCAGTGCGCGAAGTAGTACTTTCCCGCACGATATGCGGGAAAATGTGCGGGAAAGTAAAATTCTCTAAAATCACCAGAGGCAAGAAAATGTTCAGATATTTTTAGAAACTTTACTCTTTTGGACTTTTTATGCAATATAAGAAACCGTTTTAAGTCATAGTTATACTCTTTTCCCTAAAAGTTTCCGTAATTCGCGATATTGTAACTTAAACCAAAAACCATATATTTTGAAATCCTCGGTATAGTAGTAAAAAATTATGTCAAGCAACAATACTTATAATTGTCAGATTGACAGGTTTTAAACAAATCTAGATGTAAAACGAAGTATCCCAATGGCAGATACTTTTTATTTTATTTAAATACGGGTCATTATTATTCTGTGCTTGTTTGGACCGCGCTCGTAGAAAAAATATTGTCCCTAACACTTTTCCGCACTCGACATCAGTCGCGTGCGGAAAAGTATCACTTTGCGCACTTGTTAGGAAAATAACTATTATGCTGTCATATATTAGCGAACTCTTTGCGAGTGCAGAACGCGGGGTTGACAGGTGCAATATATTACGACTGCGGGTGTTGTACTTGGATACGTTAGGAGTGTTATTGCACTTTTTCCGAACTAAGATGACTGTTTCAAGAATAAAAACACAAATTAGCGTCAACCACCCTTCCCGCACAAAATATGGTCTACAATGATATTTGTGTTTTAATCCACAAAGATACCTTATTGCTCGCTTCTGGAGGATAAATACAGAGTTAATAAGCTGTTTGGCACTATTACCCCAAAAAGCAATACCATATATCAAGTTTCCCTCAATTAATAAGAAATAAACTGTCCATGAAATTGCATGATTTAAATTTGTTGTAACTATTCTTAATGCATAACATGCGGATGCCAATTTCTTAGTAGGTCCATTGATATGCTCTGAAAACTTAAGTTTAGTGTCAATACATATTCCTAAAAACTTAGTGACCTCTTTAGTTTCAATCGTATTACCCTCCAATTACAAGTTATTGATGTTACATTTAAAATTTAAGATGTCAGTTTTGTTAATATTTAAAATCATGCAATAAGCATCACACCATTTTTTTACTTTCGGCAGGTCGGCAGATATTTGGGTTGTCAGTACCTGTATAATTTGGCCCAGCCATAAAACTATAGTGTCGTCTGCAAATAAAGTAATATGGCCTGTAATAGTATGAACTAATTAAAATAATTAATTAAATATCACCCTGTCGCAAGTTTGAACTTGAACTTGAAAAATGTTATATAAACATTCACTGTTAATTATAAACAATTTGAGCGGTGGACGGGAGCGACTTTAATTCTTAACCCTCCAGTGCTAACATCCCGTCTTACAGACCGAGTCCCCACTCTTTTCACCATATCATCGCGCGTCGCTCGTCGATGTAACCGTACGGCTTGCCATCTTAATTTTAATTAGTTACCAGCTAGCTCTCTGAGTGAGGAGTGTGTATTTGCAATTTTCTCGATTTTATACTTCGTTGGTCTCCTGGACGGATGTTAGTATTGATGCGACTATTTGATTTATTAAAAAAGGTAACATTATTTTGATTATTTTTAATTAAATTACATAGTAAATTATTGTTTGTTTTAGTAATATTTGTCAGTGGGCAGTGTATGTTAGCAATTTGACCGAAACTATACTAGTTCGGTTTCTCGGACGGATGTTAGTATTGGCGTGACTATTTAAGTTATTAGAAAAGGTAACATTGTTTTGAATATTCTTAGGGCAAATTTTGTAATAATTTATTGCTTGTTTTAGAAATGAGTTACGAAAGTGAGCAGAAACGACTTCGGAGGTTATGGGAGGAGTTAGAAGACCAAGATAGTGTTCCAGACGATCAAGAGGATTCCAATGATGAAGACCAGGTAGAGGAGCGAGAAGAAGATTCTGAGTCGGAGCAAGAGTTGGAGCCAGAACTAGAAAACGTAAATCCGGATAAACAATCACCGCCTAGCAAAAAGACAAAGTGTATGGATTTAGTTTTTATTGGTAAAGATAACCTGACAAAATGGAACAAACATGCGCCGAATCAGAGGGTTAAAACTCGAGCAAAAAATATTATTATTCACTTGCCAGGCGTAAAAGGGCCGGCACGAAATTCGTCAAATAATATTCTAGATATTTGGTCTTGTTTTTTCACACACGACATATTAAATTTAATTGTTGAATGTACCAACTTATCTATATCCCAGCAGCAGTATTCTCATGAATATCGAACAGCGACTACTACGGATATTATTGAAATCAAAGCCTTACTAGGACTTTTATACCTTTCGGCCGTGCGTAAAACTAACCGTTTGAATGCGGAAGATCTATGGAAAACAAACGCTACATCAATTGAAATGTTTAGACTAACAATGTCCTTAGAACGATTCCGATTTTTATTGAGGCACTTGAGATTTGACAATAAGAATACTCGAACTGAGAGGCAAAAAACAGACAAGTTGGCAGCCATTCGAGAACTGGTCGAAATGTTTCTTTCCAATTGCAAAGAAAATTACATGCCATCAGAATTTACTACTGTCGATGAAATGCTTCCGGGGTTTCGTGGCAAATGTAATTTTCGGCAGTACATTCCCAGTAAACCTGAAAGATACGGCATAAAAATATTTGCATTAGTTGATGCTAAGACGTTTTATACGTTGAAAATGGAAGTTTACGTGGGAAAGCAGCCTCCGGGACCTTTTTGTATGGAGAATACTGCAAAAGCTATTGTTGAGCGCCTTGTAGAACCCATAGTCAATACTGGAAGAAACGTCAGTATGGACAACTGGTTCACCAGTTTACCTTTATGTAAAAGCTTGTTAGAGAAAAAATTAACAATGGTCGGAACTATAAAAAAGAACAAACGAGAACTACCTCGCGAATTTGTAGCAGGTATTAGACCAGAGGGCTCCAGTATGTTCGGCTTTGAAGAAAACTGTACATTAGTTTCGTACATTCCACGAAAAGGAAAAAATGTTCTTCTAGTGTCGACCATGCATGACAATGCGAGCTTAGATGAAGTAACAGGTAAACCTGAGATTATTATGATGTACAATGATACAAAGTGTGGTGTTGATGTAGTCGACCAGCTTTGTGCAAACTATAACTGCGCAAGAAATACAAGACGATGGCCTATGGTAATTTTTTATCGTTTTCTAAATGTAGCAGCTACAAATGCATTTGCGGTATTTAATTCAAAAAATCCAGACTCAAAAATGCTACGACGGCTTTTCCTTGAAAAACTTTCGATAGATTTGGTTACGGATCATCTCAAAAGACGCGCAACAGTTCAACAAGTGCCAAGTTTATCTCGAATGCGAATCAGAGAAATCTGCCAAATGGAACCCGAAACTATTGTCCATGATCAAGACAGACCCCATGGTAGGTGTTTCTTTTGCGGTGCGAAGAAAAGTAGGAAGACAAAGTACAGGTGTATTCAGTGCAGCAAATTTCTATGTCTAGAACACGTTATCCCTAAGTGTAGCGAGTGCATGGGATCTGGTAACAATGCCAACTCTGAGGAATACTAATTAATATTAGGTTGCTTATCTTTATTATAACACTACTAATGTAAATATAGGTAATTATTATAACAATTCTGGTTTTCTTTTTGCCAAAAATAACTTCCCGTATATGGAGTAAAGACTAAAATAGTATTTTCTGGATTCGGTCCCATAGACCGATGTTAGTACTAATGTTATAAAAGTCATGTTAGTACTGGAGGGTTAATAATGCAGCCATCAGCATTTTGTAACATATAAATACGCAGGCAAACGCCGAGTTAATCAGACTTTCGGGTCTCTCAAACCGCTCAATTTAGTCGCTGGGCAGTACACAGGTACGTCCACTTCTAGTTGTTCTATCCCACAACCCCCATAACTGAGAACACTTATGCACAGGTATAAGGTTGTCAGGTCCTTACCTAACCTGGGTGAACGTATGCACAGGTATACGGCATTCGGGGGCTACTAAAATTATAGAGAGAGGCGAATTCATGAAGTATCAGAACTTCTAGTAAAGGGGTAGTTTTTGGGGAGTTTCAAAAAGTAGTGAAGGTGCCTTAGCAATTTGTGATAACCTAAAAAGACTTACGTTATAAATATCAGAACAAATACCTAAATAAAAGACAACCCGCTCACATAAACTTTATTAATAAAATAGTGGCGTCGCTTGCTAGACAAACTTTGAACTAAGCCTCCCTCGAGAAGACATGCATTTCATATTACTTGGGTATAGTGTAAACTCTTAATTCATCTATAATCTTAAACACGCCTTTATTAGTATACAGTCTAACCGTTGTTAAGTTTGTTTGTAAATAAACTTGTTATTGTTTTTGTCGACGTGTCTCCTTTATTATCTCTTCTCAACTTGACGTAGTGCGTTCGTAAATCTGAGTTAGTCTTCTACACGCCAAGTAAGGCGTGTCGTCACCGATAAAAAATACAAATCGTGACAATATCAATAGTGGCCAAGTCATTTATATACAAAATAAATAAAAGAGGCCCAATACCGAACCCTGGGGCACGCCAAAAGGGTTAGTAAGCATCTCTGACTCCGTTTCCTGATGCTTTACGAGTTGCTGCCTGTCGGTTATGAATGCCTCCAGCCATTTCAACGCGATTCCTCTGAAACCATAGCGCTCTAGTTTGTTTAGCAGTATTCCGCGATTTACGCAGTCAAACGCCTTTGAAAAATCGCAGAACACTGCCGCAGCCACGTCTCCACCATTCAACCCCAAGTATAACCTCTCAAGAAAACTGTATATTGCATCTCCAGTACCTTTAGAATTTTAAAATCCCCATTGCACAGAATTCAATATATTAGGTCTTGTCATAAAAGATAGCATTCTACTTTTAACTAGTTTTTCAATTATTTTAGACATTGTTGGAAGTAGTGAAATTGGTCTGTAACAAGAAGGATCCTCAGGATCACCCCCCTTAAAAACCGGTTTAACCAAACCCATCTCTAAACACGAAGGAAATCTTCCTGTACAAAAAGAGTCATTAATGGCCTGACATAGCGCATTTAGTGCACAATCTGGCAAGCACTCAAAGATCCTCAGAGACATGTCATCCAATCCAGCTGAGTTTTTATTTTTTATATCTGCAAATACCTTTTTTAATTATTCTAAGATATCAGTGTCAAACAGGCTAAAACTTTCTAGCACCGATACATCACTAAGATAAGAGATAGGGTACACCTGGGAGTTTAAGTTAGCCGTGAGGTTCTTTGCAACTGATCAATAAAATTTAGTCAGCATATTTGAATCCAATTTAGGTTCCTCAGACTGAGAATGTCTTGATCTGTCCGTTATTTCATCAACTATTTTCCATCATTCTTTAACATTGTTTCTAGCATCCATCATTCTCTTCTCATAGTACTGCTGTTTTGCCTCTTTAATAGCCCTTCTATAAACTCTCTCTCTTATATGAATCAATTTAGGTAACTATGAACTCACAATCAAATTAGAACTTTCTCACGCTGTACAGACACCTTGAATTACCAGAAGAAATTTTAATTCCCTTTGTTACTCAAGGCTTTTTATTCTTTTTTCTTAATTTTTTAAGTGGAAAATTTCTATTCAATACTATCCAGAGGATTAACATTGTGTAATATTCTAGGCCAATCGATTAGTCGCAGCTATTTTAAAATTATTAAAGTTTTTCATACTAAATATTCTTCCATATTTTATTACTTTTTTCTGGTAAGATTTAGATTAAAACTAGCCAATATGGCCTAGTGATCCGAGAGGTCAGATGGTACTACAGATACGGCCGTTTCCCTATCACCAAAATTAGTACAAAAATAGTCAATTAGATTACTGGAGGTACAAGTAATTCTAGTTGGTTCTCTGACCAACATATTAATATTAAAAGATATCAACAAATTATTATTCAAAATTAATATGAAGATCACCCGCCAGCACTATGTTGGCATTCAAAGGAAGGAGCGAGATCAGAGTTTCCAGCCTAACCAAGAATTCGCTAATACATCCCTTAGGTGGTCTATAAACACACAAAATAAATAAATTGTTACTTTTATTATAAATCAAAGATAATTCAAATGTACCCGTATCCATTAAAAACGCATATTTTGATATGTCTGCAACACTAAAATTATTTAAAAATTATTTTTTTCATCTGGTATTTCATGTCTAATAATTATTGGATGTAGATTGTACGAAAGTATTTTTAATCCTAACATTTGACAACACAGTGGTGTAGCATATTTTGTAATGCAAATTCTTTGCATTTCAGATAATATGGCTACCTGAAAATTTTCGGACCTCGAAAATATGGATCTAGATCGTGTTTTCGATTTTCTAGAAGAAATACCAAGCAACGATGCATCTCTGACAGAAGACCTAGAAGAAGTTATGAATGATGAATTGCCAACGCTGGATGCTCCCAATAACGATGAAGATGTTTTTGACATCGAAAATATGGACATTATTATCGAGAATAACTACGCGATCACTAATCCCGATTTACATTGGGACAGTGATGATGACATCCCATTCGCAAGACGACCTGATGTATTTCTGCTAGATTACTGGACTAATAATATTTCCAACATTACAATACCAAGTGGTTTCGCAGAATCAACTGGTCCAGATTTGCCTGATGTTATTGAGACACCGATGGATGTAGTTTTGCATTTGTTTCCCGAAGATTTCATTACCCACATAGAATTTCAAACCAACTTATACGCATTCCAGAGATATGGTGAAGGAAGGAATTTCAAACCAACGACTGTAAAGGAGATTAAAACCTTTCTGGGAGTTAATATCCTTATGGGTTTGAAAAAACTACCAAGTTTCAAAGATTATTGGTCTTCCAACGAAGAAATGAGAGATCCTTTTATTAGCTCCGCAATTAGTAGGGATAGATTTGCTTGGTTGCTGAGTAATATTCATCTCAACGACAATTCGGTTCAACCACGAAAAGATGAACAAAACCATAACAAGTTATACAAGCTAAGACCTTTACTCTCTAAGCTTCAAGAAACATTTATTTCGTCCATGAAGCCTAGTGAGTTTCAATCCGTGGAGAGGGTAACAGGTTGAAAGGGCGTAGTAGCTTTCGCCAATACATGCCCATGAAACCTGTAAAGAGAGGCTACAAAGTTTGGGTCCGAGCCGACTCAACAGGATACATGTGTGAATTCCAAATTTATACCGGTAAAGCTAATCAAGTGACAGAAAAAAATTTGAGTCATAGAGTGGTCATGGATCTCACTCGAACATTGGTAGATAAAAACCACAAAGTGTTTTTGGACAATTATTTTAATTCTGTCGAACTTCAGCGAAAGTTACTAGCTAAAAAAATATATTCTTGCGGAACAATCGGAAAAGGGCGTAAACATTTCCCCGAACTCAAAACAGACAAAAGCCTGAAACGCGGAGAGGCTGATTGGCGTGTTTCAAAGGATGGAATAGCTGCACTAAAATGGATGGACCGCCGAAGTATGCTACTATTAGGAAACTACCATGATCCCTCAATTATGGAGACTACTTCCAGAAAAAAAGAAAAATGGTACTGCTGAAGATATACCGTGTCCAAGAATGATTCGAGATTATAATACTCATATGGGATACGTTGATCGTTTTGATATGATGAAAAGTCTTTATGAAGTTGATAGAAAGTCTCATAAATGGTGGCATAGGATTTTTTTACTTCGTTGACACTAGCATATTCAACGCATTTGTTCTCTTCCAGCAAAGATGTAACTGTAAAAGCCTTACACTAAAACAGTTTCGAATGTCTCTGGCGCGAGGACTTATAGGTATTGTTGAACCTGCCAAGCGCGGAAGATCTTCTTCACAACGACCTCCAAACAATAATTCCAAAAAGGTTGTGCGTTATGGAAACGCTGCTCATATGCCTGAAAGATCTACGTCACTTCGATGCGCTAAATGTAGTACCATCGCAGATGTTTATAGAACCATTTGGAAATGTTCAACCTGCCAAGTTGGATTATGCCTAAATAGAGACAGGAACTTTTTTGCGTTATTTGACTTAAAATAAAATAATAATTTTACGTCATTTGTTGTTGTACAACCTGATTTTGCAAAATAATCTTGGTATTTTTACTAATTAGTTCCTAGTGGTTACAGCATTAGTAACCACGTCCTGCAGGATAATCCTGTATATTTTTTGTTAATTTAAGCCTATTTTTAGTTAATGTTATGTTAATAAACACGTTTCCATCATATATTCTAATTATTTTTCACTTTCACAATTTTCGAATTAATTTCGGCCTTTAGAAGAGGCTTATATAGATATTTAGAAGAGGATTATATAGATATCTTACGTAGTCGTCAGTTATCACTACAACTTTTGGGCGTTGAGAACTGCCATTGGAAATATTTACTGGTTTGCTATCGGTCTTCCTTGTAACAATATTATGTTCTTTGCCCTGAGGCGGTTGAGTTTTTTCCATTTGGGTGTTGTTATCAGTAACTGTTGTTAAGGTTTCTGTTTGTGTAAAGCAATCGTTGCAGATTTAAACTGTTAAATAGTTCTTGTATAATACAGTATTTGACCCTGCAGTTCTTCTAGTTCATTACGATAATTTTTATTTTCACCTTCAAGGGTGGATATACTTATTAGCATGCTTTTAGTCAATAAAGCTGTTTCAACTTTGTCTTTTTCCAGTTGTTGGATATATGATTCATGGTTATTAATTTCAGCATTCAATTTCTCGATCTTTAGTTTAAATTGATTTAACTTTTTTATAAGTTCTTCAATAGTGACTTTTTGCACGTTTATTTCGTTGGTTAGCTCTTGTTCAGAGGCAAACACAGAGTCTTCAAAGTCCTGGGTTCTCCTTCTAAGACGGTCTATAGTTGTTTCCTTGCCCCTTATTGTATTTGACAACTCATCGAGTTTTGACTTTAACGACTCCGTTTTTTCTTCTTCATTCATATATTTGTTTCGACAGTTTTTAGAACAGAACATCTTATGAAGACCCATCTTCACAACTTCATCTTTTCGTTCCAAACAGCTTGGGTGATAAACATCGTAACAAACGATGCAAATATAATTGACAAAGTCTTTCTTTGGACAGCATTTAAATTTAGACATCCTTAATTTACAAACAAACAAACATATATGTATATTACACCCCAAAATCCACAGGTAAGTATATACGCATTAAAATACCATTAAGCACAACCTTAAAACAAATAAGATCTTTTTCCCTTGGATTATAATAACACTTTTGTATTATGATTTTATACGATAATATTAATTAGCTTTAAGGATTAGGAGCTAAAACGAGGACACATCCAGGGGTCTGTCAGGACGACTTTTAAAAAAGACACACAAACAGGATCACTAAAAGAAAAGGACAAGTACAAAGGTTAAAACAAAAGGTTACGCCAAAAACGGAAATTTGCAGTAAGTAATTTTAGTGTTATGTACAAACAAAAAAAAAACATAAAATAGCCAAAAAATAAATAAATAAAAAATATATAAAATATGTTATAATTTAAATGGTAAAAAATTTCAAAAAATTAAAATCAGGAGGCTAGGTTAATATAACAAAATACTGCCACACAGTCGAATGCAAATTATGCTGTCCAGCTATATAATTCGGCGCCAAAACAAACATACAGGTTAAGTAGCAATTATTTAGGATGTTATGATGAAAACTCACTGCTTTTTATGCAATCCACTAAATTTTCAGTGACACAGAATGATTAAAAATAAAATACGACACTTACTAAATTTAAAAATCACTATTATGGTTAAAAATTAACGGTTACGCCACAGCAACAATCATAAGGTCACACCAATACTACGTTCCCTTATTGAGTATGGTGCAATGGGTACACTTGGTTACGTCTATTTTTGATACGTTTTTAATCTGTGAAATCGGAATTTTAATAGTTTCTTGTCGCACCCACATATCAGATGGGTACTTTTTCATATACAAAAGTCGCCGTCTTGCAAATCCACTCGTTTTGGCTAGAAACTGGTTCTATTCCACTCACTAAAGCTTCAAATGACAGGCGTTGCCAGGGGCGAGATGGGGCGGGCCAAATCCTGGGAACATCTGCCGTGAAAACAGGGGCATTTCGGTCACATGTCTCCGGTGCTCCAGACTATCCAGACTCCGGGTCAACTCCGAGTCGTCCTACGAGACGAACAGCTCGCTTCTGAATGGAATCCAGCAGCTTTAGGGTGTGCTTTGGTGCGGCACCCCAGATGTGTGAGCAATATTCTAAGCACGGTTTTATTTGCGCTTTGTAGAGCAAGAGCAACTGCTGCGATGTATACAGATTTTGTTGCAAAATAGCGCACCAAGCTTCTGGGAGGCTGATTTTGCGATGTTTGCAGCGTGGTCATGCTAGGACATATTATTGTTGCCCGAGACACCCAGCAGTCCGATTGACGAGGATGAAAGAATGGTCGATCCTGCCATAATGATGTCTTGGGTCTGTACTGCATTTAGCTAGACCAAATTTCCGTCGCCCCAAGTTTGAACTTTCTCCAGGTCTTGATTAGTTGCTGTACTTATATTATATACGTCTTGGTCAGATCTTATCCGCTACGCTCTCAACTTGTTACGAATTTTCTTTACTATATGCATGTATGCTATGGTATGCATATGTTTCCCGTATGAATAATGTGAATATATCAAGGGTAGAGCACAGTGTAAGAGCACATACTTTGGCTGTGTTATTTTTTTATTAAACGGTCACGGTTTACTTCTTGTTCGAGGGTCTGATTAAAATTTCGTAACTTAATTTTCCTAAATAATTTTTTCCTCCTTATGTACATTTTTCCTTTAATAGATAGTCAATTCACTGTATTCATTTTTAGCATAGGTTAACGATTATTTTATGTAAATTAATATTGCGTTTTCCTTAAACTGTACAAGTAAAGAAAATTAGATGTATAAAGAATGACAATTTGAGTTTTATTGCCAGTATTGACTGGCAACTTAAGAAATTGTAATCATTCAAAATAATCGTTTTACAAATATCTACTTTAGAACCCACTACTAAACAATGTCAATTTAACCAGGTCTTAATACACAGTGACGTTATCACCATTCACCATTGTTACGATTACGTCCAAATGGTCTCCCCTTTAAGTACAAGCCTTGGGACAGGGGCGTTTCAGTACCGAAAGAGATATTTAGGGCAAGAAAAACTTATTTGGCGTATTTCAAGAGACACTCCGGTTCAAATCGGCAACATCGGCACCAGTAGGTTAATTTTTACCCATCAATATGTCTAGGGCGCCACCTTTTGGATTAATCCAGATGCACCAGGGAGCTGCGTGTTACATATGAGTAACCGGGGTCAATGCGCATATCAGAGTCTAGTTTCCGGCTGACTATTGAAACTTCCTTAATACCATAGGAATTAGAATGGAAACAACCAATTTCACATACAATCAAAGCTATTGTCAATGTGCAGTATTGGTGAGAAATTACTTATGAAACGGCACATAAATAATCCAGGATCTCGGTTATGGAAACTATGAAGATCCATCAAAAGCTTATTACGATCATGGTATAGATGGCTACTAATATTTGCGAATATGATAACGGTGAAAATGGAATGGTGAAGGGAAAAACAGACATTGATGGTGAAAGATGGAACATTAAAGGTATTTTAAAGACGGTGCAACAAGGATAGGTGATATAAGGAAGCTATGTGAAATATATATAAAACCACAGATGCGCGTGCGCAACTACGTTACAACATTTCAGTCATGCTTTGGTACTATGAACTTACGCCAACGTGGAGGCGATAGAAAAGGCAAGGAATGGTGGTGGACAGGTTAGGTGTGGGACAGAGAAAGTAAAGGTAATGGGTTCTAAGCTCCAGTCACGAAAATAGAGAGAGAGAATGTAGAGCTGACGGAGCCAAATCATTAACCATAAAAGTAGGGTGAGACTAGCAGTAACGGAGCTAAAGAACTAGATATAGAGAGAAAGTAGAGCTAGATTTAACGGGGCTAAAGCTGTCATGGCGGCGGCGGTCTGCAGGAAGTGGTGTCGATCCGGTTCACCCTGTGCGTAGCACCTTGGTGGGAATAGCTAATATTGCCGGCTGGTTCTTCGGTGAACATTCACCTTATCAGTGTGAGACAACTTGATTTTTTAAACACGGCGAGTGATGCCAGCCTACTACCGGAAATATGAAGCCTGTAAAATAAGAAACTTAAAATCTAGAATGCATACCATGCCTAAAAATATAGCAATTTAATTACACCATTGTTTAATCCATTTATGCGGGGAGCCGTAAGTAGCCAATAAAACAAAGAAAAATTTGATTTTTCAGCATATATGGTATAAGGGTGTCGATAGCGCGTTTCGATGGTCATCTCTTATAGTCATTTCAAATTATATGTTCCCCAGTATACCAGCATACATATATATATTTTTGTAGCGATAACGTGCGGCTTCTAAAACCATGCACGTTTTTTCTCTTCAATAGCACTAGTTTCGTTTATCAACGTTTACATTTAAAAAATAACACACAGTAGGCATCAGGACATATTAGGTTCAAAGCTAATATTTCAAGCACGCTATTGATGACAAAATTTGGCAGTGATCAGACACATTCATATGGGAGGTGCTGATGTTGTACAGCCCTTAAATTTGACATCCCTATGTGTCTGAAGCGCCAGGTGTTCGACCAATGTGTTTTGCCCGTCATGACCTATAGAACTGAAACCCAAACCCTAACACGTAAGATAGGAGCTACACAGAGAGCGATGGAATGTTGTGGATCTCCCTCAGGGACAGGTTTACAAAAGAGAAAATATAGCGAATGACAGGTGTTATGTATGGAATGCAGGAGTGGAGCGAATAGCATCTTTGAAATAGGACTAGGCTGGTCATAATGCCAGAAAAACAGATGAACCCTTGACCAAGAAATTAATGGCGTGAAGACTACGGCAAAAGGCTTATAGTAGCAGAGAAAGACCACCAACTAGATGAACAAATTACATTAAGCTGGAGAAAAACTGTGCAGAGCAGAACAAAGAGGCAAATTTTATGGGAGGCCTATGTCTAGCAGTGGAGGTATATGGGCTGATTAATGATGATGATGGAGTACGATTTATCAATCGGGGCGGAATTTTACGTTCGAGCGCTAGTGTAGGCTAACAACATAGTCCTAGACTGATTAAGAGTTCTACATCCCGATTAATCAATCATGTTTTTTACCACTCCATGTTTTTTACCACTTACGGTATTTACGTTAGGTAAAAAGTGACTATTAAAAATTTAAATTAATAGCGCACATTGTCACTTGTTGCTATGTTGCTTCTAATAGCTTAAGTTTTTACTCGAACGTTTACCTGTTATCGCATGTTTATATCAGGATCAAAAGCCAAATTTCATTTGGACACGCTTCGCGAGTTCGTAACACTGGCTTGAAAATTATGCAAGAAGCGGCAAGTATTACCAGTTTCTCCTTGTTGCTCGAGAAATTAGAAGGACGCTATCAAGCTGCTTACAAATGCTTTAAGGAGTAGTGCCAGAGAAAAACTGTTACAGGAGTTTCCAAAACAGTTTTGTTAGCGTATTTCCGGGAAACTACAAAGGTATTAAAATCTCTTCCTAGTTTATGGAGGTCCGCGACGTTGAAGTCAGTTCTATTTGCTGAAGAAGATGTGGATATGTACAGATTTTCAAGGCTTAGAGTTTTTTAAAGAGGAAAAATACTGATTTCCTCTTTATGAAAGTAGTTGCGATTATGGGGATTGCCGAAGCATTTCGTTCGCATTGTGATGCAATCATAGACAATGTTCAGGAGCTATGTCAACTATCCAACTAAAAAAGTGGCATCAAAGGCATGCGGTTACCCCCTAATAAAATGGTCCAAAATTATTGACAGCCGTCAAAACTGATTCTTGGAGAAATATACACTGAACTTGAAGAGCACTCTGAATTATTAGGAACACATTTGAGTAATGTTCAGATTGGTAACACCATATATTAACATTGTAACAAAAATTAAACTCAATTACCTATGGAAGTAGAACTGCTGGAAAATATATGAGTGAAAAATTTTATATATTGTGAACTACTTAAAAGCATTAATTAAATAACACCCTGTCGTAAGTTTGAACTTGAACTTGACAAATGTTATATAATCATTCACTGTTAATTATAAACAACTTGAGCGGTCGACGGGTGCGATTTAGATCCTTAATGATGCAGGCATCAGCATTTTGAAACATATAAATACGCAGGCAGACTCCAAATTCATCAGGCTTTCGGGTCTCTCAATTCCGCTCGTTCTAGTTGCGGTACAGCACACAGGTGCGTACACTTCTAGGTGTTCTATCCCGCAACCCCCATATTTGAGAACACCTATGCACATGTATACCGCATTTAGGGGCTACTAAAAGTATAGAGAGAGTCGAATTTACTAGTGAAGTATCAGAATTTCCAGTAGAGGGATAGTTTTTGGGGAGTTTTAAAAAGTAGTGACAGTGCTTTAGCAATTTGTGATAAGCTTAAACCAGAAAGACTTACCTTATAAATATCAGAACGAATACATAAATAAAAGACCGCTCCGCTCACATAAAAGTGATGTCGCTTGCTAGAAAAACTTTGATCTAAGCCTCCCTCGAGAAGACATGCATTTAATATTAATTAGGTATATTGCAAACTCTTAATTCATCTCTAAACTTAAACACGCCTTTATTAGTATACAGTCTAACCGTTGTTAAGTTTGTTTGTAAATAATCTTATTATTGTTTTTATCGATCTGTCTCCTTTATTATCTCTTTTCAACTTGACTAGTGCGTTCCTAAATCTTAGCTACTCTCCTAAGGCGTGGCGTCACAGATAAAAAATACAATTCATGACAATATTAGGCTAATTTGGTCTAACCTAAAATAGGAAATATTTTGTTTGGGAATGCAACAGTGCAATGCAAAAAGTGTTTGTAATTCAGAAAGAAGTGTGAAGAATTATTAAAAAAGCTGTAGGGATATTATTTCTCTTGATTATCCTGAAGAGAGTACTACCACGCTTGGTTCAGGCTTATTATACTGCATTTCAGTCTGTAGTTCTCATGTCCTTCCGGCATGGAGACATTCACTCTACTTGCACTCCGTAATGGAAAGCAATAAGCGTTATTGCTGGATTGAATTATATGGTTGGATAAAGTACTCTAAATGGCT
This sequence comes from Pissodes strobi, assembly GCA_016904865.1. Lineage (NCBI taxonomy): Eukaryota > Metazoa > Arthropoda > Insecta > Coleoptera > Curculionidae > Pissodes > Pissodes strobi. The sequence continues at coordinate 40,897 of JAEQML010039761.1, read as the reverse complement.
TTTTGGGGGCAGGCAATATAGCTCTGAAAAGGCCGCCGTGCAGAAGCGAATATCCCATAAGCCCCAAAACTAATTTGTCTCACATCTACTGCAGTCCATAGGGACGTGGTAGAGCTCTAACTATATCCTAATCTTCAGAGCCAGCTCGAGAGGTGCTGTTCTCTGGAACGTATTTCTTGAGGGATACCTGCCTAAAAAGTACTAAAGTCGAATCTACGACAGATCTATCGAAATTCTAAGTCAAGTGATTTTTTAAGGCTTTAAACCTTAAACTGCTAAGTGAAATTAAAATAACCTTTGAACACTTAAATAATTATATCATGAAGTAACCAAACCTAAACATAAATTAAAACACAACACCGCTCTTAAAAAACTTTATTATAATACAGGGACTAAGACTTATAAATAATTCAAACAATATCTCAACTGAAAGAACATGCGTGTTCTAGTGACCGGGTATAGTGTAAACTCATTAAGTCTCTAACCAATAAACGATGTTATTGTTTTACCAAAGCCTTCTTTATTATCTCCTCTTACCTGACGTAGATCGATCCATAGTCTGAGCTATATAACCTGCACGCCATCCCACGCGTGGCGTCGCAGATAACTAAACGGGACAATATTATAATAATGGATTATCCATACTAAATTTAAGCCAGTGTAAAAGCACTGCTTGTACATGTGACACTTAATAAATAAACTAACTAACTTTAAAGATATAAGTATTTTTAAACAACAAATAGGTCATCAATATTATACAAGAACGTAAAACGTAAACAACCCAATTCTTACATTGACTTTAACAGAGAAATTAGTTGATTTGGAATCACACTTTATTCGTGATTTTGTTGAATAGGTGCATTTTATATTGACGCCATTGTACTTTGCGTTTGTCTGATTCTTTTGGTGTTCCGTAAAGGAAATATATCTGTATTATAATTTTAATTTAAGATAACTAAAAACTGAAATTGAAACACGAAATTTTTTAAAATAGCCCATTTTCGCATTAAAGAATAGGTTCTAGCGCTAAGGTGGTAAGGGTAAATTTTAATTGCACCTTAAATATTATACAGATAAAAAAGAATTTCAGACTGATGCTCTATATTGGTTTAATCCTAAATGTGCAGATACCTAAATATCGCAATTCTCAGTTTGGCAGCAGGCAGAACATGTATAAAGGATAAGTAACGGTTAAAATGTTATAGCACCTTTTTTTGTATATAATCTGGCATTGACGGAGAATAAAAACACTGCCACAAGGATAAGCGGATTATTTGATACAAAAATCCAAACCGAAAATAGCAGCTAATAATTCTTTTATCATGGCTCGATAAATATACTAAAAATATGGTGAAGTGTGAATTGCAGTGACTAAACGATATTAAGGATTTATCTTAAAGAGTTATTTGAATGAAAGGACAGGAAGATAGGTAAATTTATCGTAGATTTATGCAAGGCACCATCTTTAGATAATGATTATGAAGGGAAGTGAGCTGGCGAACCTGTTGTAGATCGAATTCTAGGGATTTTTAGGAATTTGCTTGAAAGTCCTTTACGTAAAATTGCAGAAAAGGGCTGAGAATTAGAGGAGAAAAATAGGACGTCTTAAAGGGGTTTTGCAAATTTTTAGAGATGCAATTATTATAGTTTGGTAGCTACATCGAAACTTGCTACACAGGATATATAAACAATCCTCTATAGAGTATCTGGAGACAATCTCGTATCAAGTGTATTTTGCGAACATTTTTATATAACCAAGAAGATTAGATATCAAGAAACGTTAAATTTAATAAATGTCGATGAAGTTCGATAAAGTGCTTTCAAAGTTACCAAAGATAACCTACAGTGTAAAGACAATAAACGAAAAAAACTTTGTTTTGACATCACTTCACCTAAAATTTTGTATCCTTAAAAGTATATATGTATTCCCTTTATTTAAAAAATTATTAACGCCTCGTCCGGAAACAGCAATGATTCGTCCTGAAAAACTCCATTTTAGGTACTTGTAACAAAAATAACTATTAATTTAAAACTGAATCTCGCATGAAAGACATTTTTCATCAGGACCGGACGGAACTCGCGTGAAAGACATTTTTCATCATAACCGGAGGGAATACCTGCCGTCGTTTTAAAGAACTGCGCCAACGAACGAACACCCATTTTTCTAGACTCTTTTTCTGTCTTACCTAAAAGAGATTTACCCATCTTCTTGTGAAGTCGCTCGAATGCAACCTGTTCCAAAAAAGGCAAGAAAACCATGCCCTCAAACTATCGCCCAATTGCCTTACTTCTAATAATCTTCAAAGTCATGGAACGTGTAGTCAATCAGCAGCTGCTCAAGTACCTACCTCGACACTAACAGTATAATTAGCGATAACCCATACGGCTTTCGCAAAGAGAGATCGAAAGGAGATATATTGACCTATGCCACTTATATGGAGTAGCGTAATTGAGGAGTACGAGAATCTCGGGGTTCCTCAACGAAAAGGCAAGAACCAAATTGACGCCACACCACAGCAAGCTACCACATCTATATTGTGTACCAAAAGTCCATAAGCTCAAACCTACAATCTTGTAAAATTCATCCTTCCGACAATCAAACTTATTCAAGACGACCCCACACCATCTGTGCACGACTGCAAACATTTTGTTTAGCTAATATGAACAGTCGATCTTCAGTCAATATTGTTTTGTTAGTTTTGTCGTTATCAATTTATACACAAACATCCCAATAAGGATAAGTTCCTAAGGTTAGTTAAGACTAAGCTGGAAGAGAAAATTGCATTAACAGCACTACCAATCGATAGCATTACTAGAATGTTGCGTGAATAATTCTTATTTTCGAGATAAAGATAGATTTTCTCTCAGGAAGATGGATTACCTATGGGATCACCCCCTTCACCAATAATTGCCAATATCTACATGGACTGGTTTAAAATTGAAACAGGAAAAACCTCCAAGTATTCAATCAGTTGGGTGTATATTTCTTACATTATTTTCAATACATATTTGCTTATCCTTACAAAATCACCTACTTTGACTTTGGATGGGCGTGGATCTACAGCTTTTATGTGTCGGAAGATCATTGAGAGCAGTTATTTCTTATTTTTCTTGATTGCTTTCACAGGTTTAAACCCAGTTACAGAGTGTGTTGTGTTGCTATATTCTCCAACTATTTATTGCAAGCCTTTGAAACCACGTATAATTTCCTTGTATATTAAACAATTGGTTTTGGTTAGTATACCTCATTGATCATCTGGAATCATGAGGCACATCCTTTCAGTTTATTTGTCCCTACCAAGGGACGAAAATTTTAGGTACATCAAAGTACCACTTTGTTATTATTGTCAAAACAAATTATTTGTGCAATAATGATAACACAATACCTTTTTATATATATAACGAAATTTTAATAATATTGTCAAAGAGGAATTTGGGCGCTTTCTAGAGGCGTGCTACTGAGTGGGATTACTGGCGGCGTTCCTCCTTGAGCTGGGGGTTGTATATCAGATGGAATAACGACTCGCTTAATTCGAAACAAACTGTACGTATATTGGTCTTAAGATACAGGAAGGAATGCACTTAGAATGACGACTATGTTTGAATACAATTTACTAGAATAGCCTAGAACGCATGACCATTCAATGAGGACTGACCGGACTCGACCTATTTGGCTCCCTTGAGTTTACTTTTAGTTTAAATTGTTAGGAGCGTTTTGATTCATTTCAGTTATATTGGTATGCTTTAATTAGGTTTCACTTTTATCTATGGTTCACTTTACTTTTTACTTTACGTTTTACTTTACTTTTACACTTTACTTTAACACTGACGTAACTTTAGGGGAGGTTTGAACTTGGTTCCCAGAGAAGCGTTTGGCCTTAATTAAAAGGGAACTACTTAACCAGAAAGTCAAGATCGGGAGGTTGACCTTGGTTACCAGAAAAGCGTTTGGCCTTAATTAAAACGAAACTACTTAACCAGATAGTCAAGGTCGGGAGGTTTAACCCTGGTCACCAGAAAAGCGTTTGGCCTTAATTAAAAGAGAACTACTTAACCAGATAATCAGGATCGGGAAGGTTTGAACTTACAGGAGGAGCGTTTTGCCTTAATTATAAATAATATAAATAAATTTTGTTGATATTTGACTGATTGTTTTTAACACATGTTTAGATAATACTCATAATATTTGATCCTTCAATGTCAAGTATCAAGTTCAAACATTAGACTGAGTGTTCTTTTGTTATTACGCTTTCTAGTTTACAATATCATTGATATGATTTCTGGACAATATCTCTGACTAAGCACAAAATTGCTTGGTGTAATAAAAATATGAAAAATAAAATCAAAACTATATTTTGAACTACTAAAATGCTAAGTAAATATCACCCGGTCCTAAGTTTGAACTTGGAAAATATTTTGTGAACATTTAACACCCTCTAAACAACGCAAGCGGTCTACGCAAGCGATTATAAACCTTAAATATGCAACGATTAGCAACGTTAAATTAAAAAAAAAATACGGAATACACAGTTCGGCAGACTTTCTTTCTCATCCAAACCAGTTTCTTGCAAACACATATGTGCGCAGGGTCCTAACCGTCAATCTAACTTTCTACCTAAACTCGGGTTTTGCAGCACACATGTGCGTGAGCTTGAGTTTCCCCCACCTAAAAACAAGCCGCAGCCTTTTTGTCACATCCATCCTCAAGTATTGGAGAAGTCCACAGACAGACGCATGTGCACAGCCGCAAAACACAGCAGGCATCATGACATGCCAGAAGCACCATCCGCCATGCTTCAAGTAAACAAGAGACCCGCCACAATGAGAACTGTCATGGAATTCTTAAAAAAAACATTCCGCCAAAAGGACTATCTACCAACAACCAGCCCAACAATTCAGAAATCCACCAAAGATGTACCAGATGGAAAGCCAACCAGAGGGGTAGCCTGGCCAATCACCAATTAACCAGCCAAACGAGAACCACCAAGGCTGTAAGAAAAAACACCGAAGGGCCATACATCATCCAAAAAACCAAATAGAGAGGCATACGATATGGAGAGTGGGAGAGAGCAAAGATATTTTATTTCTATAAACAAAGTCAGTATGTTGAAGTAGGTCAGCGAGTTTTAATAGGTCAAATAATTTGCTATACATTATTGGCCCAATATACCTTCCAGCTAACTTAAATGGCACTACATATTTGATTTTTTTGCAAGATGAGCTTATGCCAGCTTCCACTGCTTTATTTCCTCATCAAGCAGAAGCAGATCTTCATGATGATCGAATATGATTTCAGCAGGATGGTGCTCCGCCTCATTACGCCCAAAACGTGCGACACTATTTGAGTGAAGTTTTTCCAAACCGCTGGATAGGAAGAAGAGGTACCATTGAATGGGCGCCAAGATCGCCGGACCTTAATCCTCTGGATTATTTCCTTTGGGGTCACCTAAAAACGAAAGTTTACGTAACAATACCAGAAAATTTAGATGAACTTAGGCAACGACTTACATACGAAATTCGCCAAATAACTCAGCATTTTTTAGTTATTACGGAAGATTTGTTATAGGATATTATTCTTGTGGTAATAAAGCGATTTTTGAGTTTATTTGATTTGAGTTATAGGTCAACAGTTGTAACGGAGTCAGATAAACTGCTATTAAGTAAATATTATTTGCATAGGTAGGTCCGTATTTATAAATGAATGATAAACAAATGAATTAAGTAAACTTTTATATTATGGATTAGGAATAAGAATTAACGAACTATTTGTTATGGTATAAAGATAGGACCATCTTTTGAATATTGTAGGGACAACTATTGTATTTAATTCTTGTTTAAAAAATATAAGTTCTACAAACTATTCTTGTATATCTCGCCCGCAGCCGTTCACATATGATACCCTCAAACAGATTAAGGGAGTGTCAAACCATGCCAAGACGTAGACTGCAGTGGAAGCTAGAAAAGAAAGTTACAAAGGATCAGATTGGATTCAGAAAGTAACAAAACCACTGTCAAATGTTGGGGTGCAACGTTAAGTGAGAGAGAGAATGCGTGAGCTACTAAAATGCATAAACTAAGCACCGTGTTCTAAGTTTGAACATGAACATGAAAAATATTATGTAAATATTCAAGAAAAATAACAACGCAAGCGATTATAAACTTTAAACATGCAACGATGAGCACATTTTACTATATAAATACTCAAGCGAACTATCAGGTTGGCAGACTTTACTTCTCATCGAACCCAGTTCCATGCAAGCACGCATGTGCGTAATGTCCTAACCTGCAACCTTATTTCCTACCTAAACCCGAGTTTTGTAGTACACATGTGCGTGAACTTGGTTTACCCTACCTAAAGTAGTAAAAGTCGATTCTACGATAAATTTATCAAAGTTTTAGAAAAATTAATTATTGCAAAGTGGAATCTGTTAAGCTTGTTACAGTGTAGTTAAGTCAATACTAACCATAAATAAAACAAAACATAACTCTTAAACAAGCTATATTATAAAACAGTGATCAAAGACATATAAAGAGTTCAAAAGGTTACCTCAATCGAAAATACATGCGCACCTTAGTACTAAACAATGTCGACCTTACACACATTACATGTGGGTCTTGTTTTTACAGCCTTCAAATTTACATCTAGTGTTACCCTTTTCGTCTACACGTAGCATATAATCGTTGCCATCATACCTCATTTCTGTAAATGATCTGGATTGGTAACATATCCTTTTTACTAGAACTCCATTACTATTATCACTCAGCCTCCTCCGTTTATTGGTTTCTTTTAGGTTTTTCAAGTCGAAGTGGCAGGGCTAAGAGGACGTGAAGCAAATGTTTCAATAATATCATAATTTTGATTTTCGCTTGACATTCACCAATCAAGTATTAAGTATTCTAAATATATTTCTCAGAAAGGCATAATAAATTGTTAATTTCGCTACATTACGGTAGTTAACGGTACTTAATTTCCCAGTAATGCTAATAATAATAGTAGTAGTAATAATAAAACCCATAAATTTCCCAGTGCCATAATTGCTTCAACAGTTTTAATAGCGTGTTCATTAAAACACGCAAAGCTTAACGTCCTTAATTTTTCGAATGAAGCATATAATTTTACAAAGGGTTTTCCACAAGTATATTCAAAAACAATATCGGATGACATTTTTGAGGCACGCCTGTCTAATTTTTAATTAATCGCTAATAGGGCGCCATGTTTTAAACAACACAATGAATTTTAAATTGAGCGGCTTCAAATTGATTGAGAATTTCGGTGGCTGTCACATTCTCGTCTAATATTTGATGCTTCCAAAAATTAATAAGAATTAGAGATTTATTGAACAAACGGATTACGAATACAGCCACAAAAAACGCATAGAAACTCCTATTCATATAAAATCAATAAAATCTAACTCAAAACTTAGATGATATCTGCTGATAGAAATGTGAAGTAAAGTAATTGTAAAACTAGTAGTAATATTGTAAGATCCTCATCCCTCAAGGTTCTGAAAAATTCCCAAGGCTTTAGCACTTCACAAGAAAATACATATGCGGTTTTATAGTAGGTATAGCTGATTATTCGGCCACCATTACTCATAGAATTATTAACACATTTCCCACCATCGTCAGGCAGATTATTATTGATCTGAACCATTTAGACGTACATTGCATATAATAATTTACTCATGTTTGCGCCATTGGAGAACTCTTTTGATCGAAATTGCTCTTCCACTTGCTTGCAATCTTATTAGACTATTACTTTATATATTACATAACATGAACGATTCCCCAGGTATTTTTAAGATAAAAAGTTCATATAAAAATGGGGCAAGGCCTTCATTTTTGAGACACCGGGTTTTAAAGATTTATTTTTAATTTCGCTTTTTCTAAAGAATTTTTTAATTAATGTCCATATTTGGACTAAAATTGATACTTGAGGTTCTGTTAACATGGAAGAAATAGGCTAGTGAGCACTATTTTTGTGTTGTCATGTCAAAAATAATAACCTGACGTCCAGCTAACTATTATTAATGTGAATATTTGTCAACAAATGGTAAACATTACCTGTTGGGGAAACACCCTCAACCTGTGTACTAACTTTCGTTTTTCACCGTATAGTTTGGTGATAACACCCTGCATGTCTGTAGTATAAATAAGCCCACCCCAGGTAAATATAAATTTGTGCATTTAAATCATTGTATTTCAGTTACGCCTTAGTCCGAACCTGGACTGTCGGTATAATAGATTCCGTCATATGCAATAATCGCTAGAGAGCAAAATGTCACTCCGTTAAGGAAATCGTTATTAATCGTTCTCAATATAATATATCTTCGTCTCCGTCAGTGTTGTGTAAACAACAATATGTCAAATAAAGAAGAACATATTCCCGCCCTCTCAAATTCATCCTCTCCCGCGCAATTTTCCGCTTTATTTCACCCTGCCGCGCAACACATACAGTGATGCACCGATCCAGTCATCGCTCTGCATGAATTTGGCGCCCAGTACATCTACCCAGTTGTAGCTCTGGCTGACTGCGTAATTTTTTTCATTTGTTTGCACAGATATTTAGAGAATATCTGCTGCACTTTCCGTTCTCTTTGCCCAAGCTTGGATGAAGAACTCCTTTTGGATGTTTTAACGCATTCTCTTGAGACAATACAGCTCGTAGCGTCTCTCGTGTTGAACATAGAAGGTAAAATAGCGGATGGAAATTTGCTGCAGAAAAATCTATTCCTATACTCTAGACTCGATCCAACTGTTCGAAGTCTTATCTTATATCCCTGGCGAAGTTAATTGAGAGAATCGAAGAAGACGTAAAGTACAAGGTATTTTGTGTGAACGAAAGCAATTAGTTTAAATACAAGAAAGTTCAATTAAATTCAGTAAAGAAAGAAGTTATTTAATTCATTTTAGATTTAAATAATCAAGAAGTTTGGTTAGACATGTAATAATAGTTAACCATATGTACGGTACCTATTTAGTTTTATGTGTGAAAGTATGAATGCTTGAAAGTAGTTAGAAATCATTGTATATATTTATCGTTTAATGCAAAGTAATTCTTGCATTATTAAAGTACGTAATACCTAGAATACATGTTTCAATTCACACCCTATGAATAAAACCCCATTGTAATACAGTCCACTATATAAAGTGGTTAATTATAAAGTTAATTACCACCCCCACCTTTGTGGTCATAAATGATTTATGAAATATTTGTTTATACCGACCATTACCAATGCTGAGTTTGCTGACATACGCTTTTCATGCGGATTCAGTAGTGGATATTTATATGAGGCCAGACGTTTGTATTAGGAGCGTTATTCAATCGCTACCTCAAAAACGTTTTCAAGATTCATGTTCGGTTAAGGGAAACTTTTAGGAAAGCTAGTCACTTTTCGATTACACATAAGACAGTAAGAACACCAGAAACCGAGTATGCATTTGCTAATCGGATAGGAGAACACCCGGAAGCAAGCGCCATTTTTCATATGCTGGTATGGAAAATTATAATCGGTAATTTGTTATATCCCTACCACATTCAAAGAGTTCAGGCACTCCGCCCTCGTGACTTTCCATTACATATTAACTTTTGTCGTTGGTTTCTCCAATGCCTTATTCAAAATCCTTTATTTCAAAATAAAGTCCTATTTACCGACGAACTAAATTTCTGGCGCAACGCGATTGGCTATTTTCACAATAATCATTTGTGGTCACTGGTCAGAGGAGAACCCACATGCAATATAGGAATATCAATAACATAACATTTCCAAACAGTTTTCTCTTAACTCGTTGGCAGCAATTCTTGGAGATTTTTTGATAGGCTCATTCCGGGAAGATTAAGCGCTGAAAGATATCCTCATTTTCTTGAAAACGATTGGCCTATTTTACTGGAAGATATGCCGCTTAGATTACGGATTGAAATTTGATTTATGCATCACAGTTTAGCGTTCTAGCGCAAACATTTTTGGGCCGAACTTTCAATAACCGTTGAATACGTCGGGAGGGCCTCAACCATGGTCCCGTAGGTTCCCAGACCTTAACAGTTTGGATTATTTCCTTTGCAAACATCTAAAAACCTTAATTTACCAAATACCTATACAAAATGACCCCGAACTAACAAATTTAATAATAGATTCTTGTAGAACGAGTCATAATACTCGAGGAATTTTTTAAAGAGTGCGTGATTCAATGAGAAGAAGTCTGGATGCATATCTAATGCTCCATTGCTTATTAATATTTAAAAATTAACGTTTACAATTTTTACATGTTGATTAAAAGTAAGATATTTTACAAAATTGTTTCAGTTTTTGAAAAACACATGCACCGATTAACTTAAATCAAAATATCTCGTGTTGTGGAATCTTCAAAAGAGAAAAAGACCTGTAAGTAGGGCCCCCTACAACTGAGGGCCAAACTAAGTCAGATTTGAATTTCTCATGCTAAAAAACCCCCAAGTACCAATTTTCGTCCAAATATCGACATTATTTCAAAAATGATTTAGAAAAAAAATCTTTAACACACTCTATCTCAAAAATGGAGGTCTTGCGGACTCATGTTTATATGAACTTTTTATCTTAAAAATGTTTGAGTAATCGTCCTCAGAAATATCGAACAATTATTAACTCAAATCAAATCAACTCAAATATGCTTTATTGTTTATACATTACATATGCCACTAACAAAGTGGTCTCAAGTTTAACACTTAACATATTTAGAGAGAGAATGGAAATATAAAACTAACACATAATATAAGACATAAATAAATACAAAATCACACTTACACATATTATATAATGAAAATAAAATAGATGTGAAAGTCAGTATAAGTTAAAATTGATCAACATACAAAGAACGCAACTAAGATAAAAAAATATTTACAATACAAAATGATACCACTATGTTCTCATGCCACCTAGAATTAGTTTGCAAAGTACTCATTTACGGAGTAGTATGCCTTTTTAATGAGAATCTTCTTTACCCTTCTTTTAAATTCAGAAAAGCATGTAGACCCCCTTGCTCTTTGAGACAGTTGATTAAATATATGAATACCCTGGTAAAATATAGACTTCCTCGTCAAACTGGAAGATGGTTGGGGAAGTCTAAGTATATTTTGATTCCTGTTTGGGTCACCAAAAATCTGTCTCGACTTTAAAGATAAGGCAAGTAGTCGCATGAATATATTGGCAAGGAAGAGTCATTATTTTCTCACGAAAAAATAGAGGGCGACATGAATCAAAAGGTCTAGTCTTACAAATAACCGGATAGCTCTTTTTTGAATAATTAGCAGCATTTGTATTAGGTAACTGCTTGCATTTGCCCAGAAAGGTATTACGTAACGAAGATGCGATTCAAGGAGAGCAAAAGACACCATCTTGCCAATATCTGACCAAGCTCCTGAACAGCCACCCTGATTGCAAAACAGGTAGAAGATAGTTTATTGGCTAAGGTCTTGAGTATGGAATCAGATATTATTTTTTACGATAATGCCAAGGAATTTGTTTTCAGATGTACATACAATCAGAGAGTTATCCACTAATATATGCATTAAATTGCCCTTGGAGGATATGAGTTTTGACCTTGTATGATTAAAAGTCAACTGATTGGAATCGCACCATAATTTCACTTTCTCAAGATCCTGCAATATGGTTCTATGAAGTAATATAGGATCCTGACCATGCCACAAAATGGATGTATCATCTGCAAATATGGTGAATTGACCACGAATCCGAAGCCCTGCAAGATCATTGATGTATAGTAGAAATTAAATAGAACCCAATATTGAGCCCTGAGGCTCCAATGAATGGATAGTCATGGCATGTAGGCCCTATGATGACAGTTGGTAAGGAAAGAAGAAAGCCAGGACAAAGTCTGACCTCTAAAGCCATAGCGTTCGAGCTTCTAAAGTAGAATAACAGGGCTAACGCAGTCAAAAGCCTTTGACAGGTCACAAAAGACAACAGCAGAAGCTCCACCCTAATTCATCTGAGTGTCTAATTGCTGCAGTAGATGTTTGGTACTGACTTTGTCCCGGAAACCAAATTGGTGCTTGCTTAGAATCGGGTTTGAATAAATAAAGGAAAGCATACGTGTCTTTACCAGCTTTTCAATGACTTTTGATAAAGTGGATTGAAGAGAAATTGGCCTGAGGTTGGATGGATCATCCAAAAACATTACCCTGAAAATATTACCAAATATCGGCGATTAATGACAGTTTTTAAGAAATAGTCAAACGGATATAGAACTTAGAATTCCTTAATTTTCATGAAAAATGAGGTTAATCTATATCTTTCGGATGCTTTTAGAAATTAATATCTACTTCTTATTTGAAAAAAAAATCTAATAAATCGTCACACACACACACGTAAGGGTGCTGATTTAACCTTGTTTTAGTCCTGTAAGAACATCTTATTCTATTATATGCTTTACGGAAATAAAGAATTAACAAATACAAGAAAAACAACCAAGTTTTAAGACGTTGTAACTAATGTAGAGTTTAGAAGTTCTTAACAAAATTAGGCAGAACAAACAAGCGAATAAAGGGTTGCCAAACAGGGGTGGAGAGACATGGAGCCTTGAGGGGCTCAGTTTATCAAGGTAAAGTTGTGATTTAGAGTTGAAATTCGCCTATGTGATATGGGAAATTTATTATAGAGAAGTTTTCGAGAATCTTATTTTAATTCCTCAAAACGAAGCAAAGACGAAGGGTGACTAGTTAAATACTTTTCCTTTCCAGTTTTCATATACAATATATGCAATATTTCAATTAAAAAGTTTTAAGCTACGCATACCTAGACTCAAAATTAATTTGACTTTTGACATTTTTAAATAGATAGTGTTCGTTTGTTTGGGATGCACACTCGGGGACACTGTGGAGAGGCCATATTTTAGGTGAATATCAGGCATTTAATTTTTTAACCAGCAGGCTTTTTTAGATATATTTTTTAGATTAATTACTTTACTTTCTCCTTTCAATAACGCGTCTGGCCTTTGCATTCGCTGCAGATTTTCAGTTTCAGCGAAATTGTTCACAATCCTACTCCTACGCGGTCTTGCGTTGTCGTCTACGTGCACAAAATTCTGAGCTCTAGTTTGGTTAACCATTTCCGGAATATATTCACCTAATAAATTTAAGTATCGTTCAGAATTGACTGCTGATTTCTAAAAAATACGAGCAAACTAATGTAGTTTACGTTAATTGCTGCATATTGTAAACTACTAAAAACATTCAAACTACTAATTAATTATCACCCTGTCCTAAGTTTGAACCTGAATTTGAAAAATATTATGTAAACATTCAAGTTAATTTATAAAGAACGGGAGCGAACAGCGCAGGCAATTGTGAACCTTGAAGCTGCAATGGTTAGCAGATTTTATGATATAAATAGTCAAGCGGACCATAAGTCCGGTAGACTTTTGTCTCTCACCTATTCCGCTCTCTCTGCAGTCCACAGGGACGTAGTTGGGGCTTTAACCATATCTTAATCTTCAGACCCAACACGGAAATTGCAGTTCACAAAACGTATTTCTTGGGGGATACCTGCCTAAAAAGTACTAAAGTCGAATCTAGGATTTTTATCGAAATTCTAAGTCAAGTGACTTTTAAAGATAAACGGTCATAGTGCCTTAAAGTGCTGAGTGAAATTAAGATAAACCATGAACCTTAAATAATAATCCCATGAAATAATCGAGCCTAAACATAAATTAAAACACAACCCCGCTCTTAAAGAACTTTATTTTAATAGAGGGACTAAGACCTAGAAACAATTCGAACCATACCTCAACCAAAAGGACATGTGTGCCATAGTAATCGGGTATAGTGTAAACTCATTATTTCTTTGACCAATAGACGTTATTGTCTCTTCTCACCTGACGTAGATCGATTCATAATCTGAGCTATATAACCTGCATGCCATCCAAGACGTGGTGTCACGAATAACTAATCGTGACTGTTAATGAAACTCCCTCAATGGTATTTAATTTACTGTGTACCTTTCGCGATAACGTTACTTGATTGCCCTCCGTACTTTTAACCTGTTATGATCGGGATGTAACTTTAAGTGTCCCCCCGTATATTTGGGTGCTTCTCTAAAGTGCCCCAAAGTATAATGCCTGAAAAAAATGTCCATATTTTGGATAAAAAACTAAATTTTTTGAGACATTTAGTATGCTGAGAGCCCGTGAAATGGAGGTTTCAATGTTTTCGAATACTGTAATTAAAGTATACCTTTTATCTACTTGATCCCCTAATAAAATGAAGCTGTTTCGTATCGGAAAGGAAAATCACCATAACGGGTTAATTTGGAGCATATCAGTCCATAAGGGAAGTTCAGTAACTCTCTTACCAATCATTCCAAAAAAAAATAATAATAAATTAGATTATGTGAATCTATAATTCATTATATAATAATAACAAATTCAGTAGATAGCTCGATTTAAAAAATGGCAGAAATTATGTTCCATTGGAAGCATTATTCAAGTCATAATCCGCAACAATTAGACAGTTTTTAAATCGACCAGGTTTGACTGAGATATAAAGTGGCAGATGCGGACTCTGGCTAACTAGTCCAAATCGTTACGTAACTAAAAGTCCATAGGACAGGTTCCAAAACACAGTTCATTGAAAGCCGGTTTGGGATGGTGGGTATTTTCTATTTTAATATACAAATGATATATGAAAACAATTTCGGTCCTTCCGTCATTAACGAGTGGGAAATTATAGAATATTAGTAGCCACTAGATGACTTTTTATGTTTGACACATAAACAAAAGGAAAATGCGCCTGCGGAGATAACGGTGGACGTTGGACATGAAACGTTGTAGGTTGTAGTTTTTGCGAAAGACGTTACTCGAAAGTCTATTCCAGAGCGAGGCAGTCCTCCAGAAAAGGAGTGCCGTATCAGCGAATTCCTACGTTTTCGCAACTGAATCGTTTGCTGTTGAGCAGCTTGTGTCTGACAGGTGTTTCGGTTTGGCACATCTCTGGGCAGAATCATAAGTGCCAGCTTGGTCGAACACTTTTTGTAGTAGTATCGATAGTAAACAGATAGGTCCGCCACTTTTCTTCGATATTCAAGGCTATCAAAGGCTAGCCAACTCTGGGTCATCCACAAGACGGACTGCTCTCCTCTGTATGGATTTCAATGTCTTAAGCAAGTGTTTGGATGCTGAGTTCCATACGTGGAAACAGTATGCCAGAGATTGTCTTATTTGGGCCTTATAGGACAGTAAGAACTAACGTGCTGTATAAAAGGTTTTTGCTATGTAGAGTGCTCCTAGATTTTGTGCTGCTGCTTTGACGATTTTGGTGACGGGATTACGCCAAGACCACCGAACATTAACAAGAGACTAGAAGATCCACTCTCAGTCGGCACTTTTGATGTAGCGCTTACAAAGGCGAGACATCAGACTTTAGGCGAGACGGTGTGAAACGTGACATGAAACCTGAGCGGTTAACCAGCATTTTACCAGGTTCCACCACGAGGCAAGGAGGGAAATGCTGGGAGCGGGGCTTAGAGTGAACCTTCTAGTCTATTGTTAATGTTCGGTGCCAATACATATTATTTTCTACGTTGACGCCCAGCAAGCTTATAAATGAGGCCAAAATCAATGTTTTTCCTGTCATTAATAAGTTAGGTCCTGCGGTGTTTGCTTTTTTTTTTGCTTGAGTTCTTCCTGCGTTAGACTGAACATTGCTTTTCTCACCGCATTACAAGATGGCGTTCATATCCTCATTGATGGCAGCAATCTGATTTTCTCGCTCGCATTGGGAACGAGCAGCAGTCATTGGCGTCTGCGACAAGCATGATGATATTAGAGTGCTGTCGTCTGCAAAGCTATCAATAGAAATGTGTGCCCTATCTAAGAGATCGTTGATATAGAGTAGGAACAGTGTGTGTGATGATATACACCCTTGAAGAACTCCTGCATTGATTTTAAGTGCCTCAGAGAGATTGTTCACCACCAGGCCTATAGAGTGTGATAGAAATGAAGAAGATGAATCAGGACAAAGCTTACCTGAGTAATTTTTACACAAATATAATTTTATATATTGTAAATATTATTAATTTGTGAATATAGATAGAACACACAAAAAAGCTTGTATTTCATATTACTAATCTTCTGTGGTGTGGCCTTAAGGACACAGTGTTTTTTATTTTCAGGCAAATATAAATTTGGTGCGAAGAATATCCCGCAACTTCTATAACAGACTTCGAATGTGTGGAAAATTTTGGAAAACTCAGAATATGCTTAAAAAATTTATATAATATTGAATATAACTTTTTAATCAAAAGCAAACCATCTTAGTAGATGAAATTGTGCAGTTTCATTACAAGATGCCTCTTTAATAGAAAAAAGTTCTGGGAACAAGAAAATCCACAGTGTCACACCTTCAGGTCGCCTCCTGTCTAAATTCCGAAGGATACCTCGATTTTTCACCTACGAAATCTAGAACCACTATGACCAACTGGTTGGGTTAATATTGTATACTACTAGAAACATTTAAACTACTAATTAATTGTCACCCTGTCCTAAGTTTGAACTTGAACTTGGAAAGTATTATGTAAGCATTCCAAATAAATTATAAATAACGCGAGCGGACAGCGCATGCAATTATAAACATTAAAATACCAATTGATGATATAAATAGCCAAGCCAACTATCAGTCCGGCAGGCTTTTGTCTCTCACCTATTCCGCTCACCTACTACAGTCCATAGGGACGTGGTAGAGCTCTAACCATATCTTAATCAGACCCAACTCGGGAAGTGCAGTTCAGAGGAAAGTATTTCTTGAGGAATACCTGCCTAAAAAGGACTAAAGTCGAATCTACGTTATTATACACAGTCAAGCGACTTTTAAAGTTAAACAGTTATAGTACCTCAAAGTGCTGACTGAAATTAAGATAAACTAAGAACCCTAAACAATTATCTCATGAAATAACCAAACCGCTCTTAAAGAACTTTATTATAATACAGGGGCTATAAACCTATAAACAGTTCAAACCATACCTCAACCGAGAGAACATGCTTGTTTTAGTAATCGGGTATAGCGTAAACTCATTCAAGTCTCTAGCCAATAGACGTTGTTATTGTTTTCTCATTAAGTCTTTGACCAATATACGTTGCTATTTTTTTACCAAAGTGTCTTCTATATTATCTCTTCTC
Organism: Pissodes strobi; assembly: GCA_016904865.1. Classification (NCBI taxonomy): domain Eukaryota; kingdom Metazoa; phylum Arthropoda; class Insecta; order Coleoptera; family Curculionidae; genus Pissodes; species Pissodes strobi. The sequence continues at coordinate 23,734 of JAEQML010039761.1, read as the reverse complement.
ACCTGACGTATATCGTTACATAATCTGAGCTATATAACCGGCACGCCATCCCAGGCGTGGCGTCACGGATAACTAAACATGACAATATTATTATTATTATTATAATTACTATTGTTTTACGCTTATTACCAACTATCGTTATCGGCTGAATTGAACACGTTTAGATTTATAACAATAATGGTTATTCATTTTTCATAATATAATACCTCATAATTTTCCGCCAGCTTCGCATGTAAAGATATTCCATCAGTGGTCACCCGATTAGCAGGAGTGAGAGGTAAACTTCTTTTAAAGCAGCTCCAGAATAATTATAGCAAGATCGGAATAACGTGTTTAGCATAGAAATATATTAACTTAATAATTGGCTACAGTCTTTAAAAAGAAAAATATTCATTTTCCTTGCACCTGTAGCGGATATAGCCTCTTATCACAATTTAATGATAATTATTTATGAAGCGTGAAGGCCTATTTCGAAGTAGATAAGAATTATAATAGGAAATCTTAGTTATTTTAAATTAAACTGCTTCATAACTCGTCAATATTTTAACTATTATTTTATATACACAAAATTCTTAGGAACAGTGAGCACATAATTATGCGTAAGCAGCTATAGCAAACATTATTTACATATAATATACCAACGTAATAACATACACGGCCAGACTATTCAGTGAAATAATAAAATATTTTTTGAAAACAATGACATGGGAATTCGGTAATGTTAAATAAATTAATGTTTCCAGTGTTTGTGAGGAAACAATTCGCACATTTTAATTGATTTTGCCAAATCAATCGAAACCCACCGTTCCTATTTATTCAGCCGAATAAGCCCAATTTTGCGTGAAAATCGTTCATTTGTTCATTCCGTAAATTTAGTCCGAGCGTCTGCTCCTGACAGTAATGGCGTCGAAATCCTTTTATTGGAATAAACGGAACAGGGAAATGTGTTTGAGAAATATGCGCTCTTTGTTGTTTGCTTATGAAAACTTCGCGGAAACTTTGGGCGGGAGTCCTAATTTCGGCATTTAGAATCATGGAGCTTTAAAGCTATATGAGCTTGAGCTGAAAATCCTTTATTTTATTAGGACAAAGTTTAAGAAGATAGATAGTGTGCTCTAATTTGTAATGAAAGTGGTTTGTAAATGCAAGAACCCTTGATTATATTTAAGTTTCAACTTGAACCGAATATTAAACCGAATTTGAATAAACTTACGCTGGCATTAGGTTTCTTATAAATTTAAACTGAACTCGCTGAATAGTTAGGTCACGTCAGACAACGATTCTTATGGTAGAACTAATTGCCTTATGTGTTAAACTAGTGTGAAAATATAATATAATTGAGAGGTAAGTAAAAATAATTACAAAATGAGTTAGAGCGCTTTATGACTACTTAATCCACCTACGAGAAAGGGATTTAACCTCTCTCGGTCTCCGACTCACGTTATTTTAAATATGGTAAAAGGTATATGTAATAATTTTTTAACAATATTTTACTGCTAAAAGGACTATATTAGGTTTAGGTAGTTGCACCTAAAAATTACAATCAAATCTTTTAGTGTTCAATAAAATGTAGAGCTTTGATATTCTTCATACCATGTTGCCACACTTCTAAGTTTCTTATTTTAAATTGGTTATTTTTAAGCGAGCTTCGAAGAAAAAGGGAGAGTACAGCGTTAAACAAAAATAAAAAGATAAAGTTAAAGTCATAAAATGTATAACTAACAAGCGAGCAGTCGACAAAGCGTGCAAATTATGCCCTAGCCCAAATGCTGGAGAGTAGCGGGGGTTATTTCAAAACACCTCTACGAAAGGACTAAGTGTTCAGAAAATTTTAGCTCGTGACGTATTGCATGTAGGCCTTTGCTATTTGGGGCGAAGATGTAGGGGGGCGAAGGCTAGGGCCGCAAACAACCAATTACCAACACAAAAAATCAAAGCGGATGCGGCACACAAGCGGCGACGGCATCGCTTCGACAAGCTTTTAACCGCCAACTGTCGGGGCGTGTTGGCAATACCGCCGGAGGGGACGACGGGCCGCAGAAGTGGCAAAATACCACAGTATGAAATAATGGGCATCGGCACACTAGGAAATACGGAACGTTGAGCGGTGGTAGACCGTCCTATTTTTACGCCATTTGGTAGTAGTAACTGAACTTTGTGTATGTGTGATTCATGATATATTATTATTTGGATTCATTATGGATACGGACATAATAATACAGTTGATACAAAGTTGCCCATCATTGTGTGATAAAGGCTGTGAGAAGTATAAGACTGCCGGCTCCTTGACATAGTATAGTTTCACGTTTCATATCCAAAGATATACTGCATAGATAAATATATATATTAAAGGCGGTTATATACTGAAACAAAACCACGTTAAACCGAAACGAGAAGCTTCTTCTGTGCTACCCGTCATCGAAAACCGCTTTTGTGTATCTTGACTGATGGCGGGGCGGGACCGCCATCGCTAGCGGTTTTCCGCCTAGTGTGCCACCGGCCTTATAGCGATCGAAGCACAATTGGTTGCAACGTTGCCAGACTACTACGATAGTAGCGAATATTAGAATACCCGTATATAAAGAATGTACCTCTTACATTACAATTTCTCCAATATTGTAAAATCCATATTTCCATAAGCTGTTCTTTGCTCTTTTCATAATGCGGTATTTCATAATTTATTTATTTAATTATCTAATACTACTGCCCTGTTCGTGCACTTTCCCACAATCTGTCACGATTTGTATTTTTTTATCTGTGACAAGCTATCTAAGCTTTACTTAGCGTGTAGGAGAGTAGCTCAGATTTAGGAACGCACTACGTCAAGTTGAGAAGAGATGCTAAAGGAGTCACATCGATAACAACAATAACAAGTTTATTTACAAACAAACTTAACAACGGTTAGACTGTATACTAATAAAGGCGTGTTTAAGATTATAGATAAGTTAAGTGTTTACTCCATACCCAATTAATATGAAATGCATGTCTTCTCGAGGGAGGCTTAGTTTAAAGTTTGTCTAGCAAGCGACGTCACTTTTATTAATAAAGTTTTATATTCGTTCTGATATTTATAATGTAAGTCTTTTAAGTTTATCATAGATTACTAAGGCACTTTCACTACTTTTTAACAATCCTCAAAGACTATCCCTTAACTGGAAGTTTTGATACTTCTAAAATTCAATTCTCTCTGTCCTTTAGTAGCTCCCGAATGCTGTATACCTGTGCATACGTTCATCCAGGTTAGGTAAAAACCTGATCGCCCTGGACCTGTGTCCAGGTGTTCACAGATATGGGGGTTGTGGGATAGAACAGCAAGAAGTGGACGTACCTGTGTACTGCCCCGCAACTAGACTGAGCAGTTTGAGAGACCCGAAAGCCTGATGAACTTGGCGTTTGCCTGCGTATTTATATGTTACAAAATGCTGATGGCTGCATCATTAAGGATTAAAATCGCTCCCGTCGACCGTTCAAGTTGTTTATAATTAACAGTGAATGTTTATATAACATTTTTCAAGTTCAAGTTCAAACTTACGACAGGGTGATATTTAATTAATGCTTTTAAGTAGTTCACAATATAATAGGCTCTCGATAATCTGCCGCTCGATGATCGGCGACTCCGGATAATTGGTGGCTACCGCCGCACAGTGGAACCAGCTTATGGTAGAGCTTGGACCACGATTTTTTTGCAGATTTTTTTACTACTGTACCGATTTGAATCATTTATGCCTGGTTTGAATGGTAACACAAATGACTTTTAAGTGCATTCAATAAAGTGTGTCGCCATTTTAATTTCGCGATGGCGGACATAGCGAACCAAGGTGTTATGATGGTAACCAGTTATAGGCTTATGGGACTTATATTTTGATAAATTTTGAAGGAACGAACAGTTCATATGAAAGTGTTTTCAAAAATCCATAGTTTATGAGACCATAATATGGTCATGTACAGTGTGTTTGCTTAACTTCGCACTATATGGAAAACTTTTTATTATTAATTTTACGACAAAAAGTTATTCTTTGTAAAAAGTTCTGCATGGTCCAAAACCTAGAATGCAACCATCAGATGACAAATTTTATCAGTACATATCAGTATATACGAGGTTTGTCAAAAAACATGATTTTCGCTCACGAGTAAAGTAATTAATTAATATGGTGTATTATATGAATTATGCTAAGAATTTTACGAGGACTCCAAAAATAAATTCAAATATAGGGTGACCTATTTGAAAAAAAAACATTTTTTGTTCTCCCTTGTATATGGGAGATTTTTTGAAACAAAATATTACGTACAAAGTATTTTCAAATACCTACATAACCCTATTTTTACTTTTTTTGTGAGAAGTAAAATATAAAAGTTAAAGGGGGCGACTGGCGACATTATAGTGGATCACCCTGTACATACGACAGACCTCTAAGACTGCCTCTAAGCTACTTATATTTAAGGAAAAAATTTATGAATTGATATCATTTTTGCTATTATGTACGGCGTTAAAGTTCCAGTGTGATAGGCGTCGAAATATTTGATGCTCCTGGGGAACAACATAAACTATTTTTGCTCATGACACTCTTTATTGCGAATAGTTGCAGCTAACCTGCATGGTGATTGATTCAGTAGAAAGTAAAGATTAGTTTAGATGCTATAAAACATCGGGACTCAGACGATACTTTTTAGTTTTGGTGAAAACAAAGACGACATTTTTAAAATTTTTTATGAAAAATAATTCACCAGTGGAAAAAAAGAAATAAGAACATTGGTACAAAAATCATAATTTAATGACAATTTAACCATTTAGTATTATGATCTTTATGCTTTTTAAATGATATATTTGATTAGCAAGCGTTTTGTTTTATGTGATAATTAAAAACATTAGTTGACTCTCTTGACCAAATTTAATTTTTAATAGATAAAGTAATAAAATATAAACTTTTCAACAAAAAAATTACAAAAAAAAATATTATAAAATGAAATGATAAATTTGTTGCCATGTCCGGCCTTTAGCATTGGATCGTTCCAGTGCGCACCGCCGCTCTATGCGCTGAGTAGAGTTTCCCGAAATGGGAACAAGTAAATAAGTACGTTTTATATTTCGTGCATTATTATGAACCATCTCTCTAAATACATACATACGTACACATGTATTAGATACATTATACATATTTTGTATTTATAATATAGACCCCTTGCGTGTCTTTAAAATCATATATATACTTGCCGGATACGGTACCAACACCCGCCAATTACCCTCTACTGTACTTCCTTTATAGAGCCGGCAATGGCGCAAACAAAACAAACGGTTAGTTTTGGTTAGTATAATGGCTACAGCAATCCAAATTTTGTGTTATTTTCTTGCATTTTTCTGAAATGGTAACTATGCGCTTTTAAGTGCGTGAAACTTGTACCTAATATTTCGTTGCATATTTAGGTATACCTACAATTTATATTGTTAGGCGTATTTTGAAATCCGTAAAACTATATATTTCGAAAAAATTGTTGCTTTTGCCGTTTGTGTACATCCAACAACATTGTGTGGGTATTTACACAGCATAGTTTATACGTTTTTGTTCATGTTTAATTATATGTTTTGTTGTAACTGATACTTAGTGTAATTATGCCTCAATAGTGTAGTATTCCTGACTGTAATGGAAACTATAAAAATGGGTCTAAAGTACTTGTTTTCGGTTTTCCAAAGGACGTAAGTTTACAACAAAAATGGCTAGAAGCTACAGCCTTTGAGCCCACAAACAAGACGAAAGTATGTGAAGCTCATATTCCTGAAGTAAAAAAATATTCAACCACTGCTAAGTTTTTTATAATAGATTTACTAAAACCACGGCTAAACGAAGACTATATACCATCTATGTTTTTAAATCGGTCTTGTTATTTATCAAAAAAACAAAACAAAATACAGCCAAGTAAAGATGAAAAGCTCAAAAATATTGATGAGGTAAATTTGTCAAAAGCCTTTGAAATAAGCAAAATTAAGTTTGAGGAGCACGAAAAACATTGTTCATTGTCAAGTTTTCCACATTTAAACTACCAAAGATTGGAAATTTCACACAGACCATCTTGAAGATAGAAAAGTGCTCTCAACAAGTCTTTTCACAAATTAAAACATGAATTTTAATAAATGATGATCACTTTCAGGATATCAAAGATGTATTGCCTTTAATTACATATTTAACTGGTTATATTACGTTAAAAACACTAAAATGTGACAGCTGTTAGACAAAAATTCGTATGTGACGAGCAATTTATTGTTGAAGACAATTTTGACCTCCTAAATAAATTCAATAGTGGAGGGCTTTTATATCACCATGGTCAAGTTATAAATATTATATCTGTGACTTACATAAACTTTAATATGGTAATAAATGAATTTGAGGATATATTCTAGAAACTTATAATAAAAGATCGTCCCTGATTCACCACTTGATTTTGGAATATTGTATTGAACAGTTCAATGCGGCAAAAACCCAAGCAGCCACGTTTACCAAAAGGGCCAATAGGGTGAGCCCTGATGACTATTTGGCAGGATCGACTATTCCTTCATCTTTGTTAATCGGACTACTGGGTGTCTCGATCAACAACAATATGTCCTGGCATGACCACGTTGCCAACATCGCAAAATCACCCTCGCAGAAGCTTGGTGCGCTAATCCGCAACAAAGAATTGTATACACCGCATCAACTGCTCTTGCTCTACAAAGCGCAAATAAGACCGTACTTAGAGTATGGCTCACGCATCTGCACCTAAGCACACCCTAAACTTACGTCTCGTCGGTGACCCGGAGTTGATCCGAGATCTGGATTGTCTGGAACACTGCAGATATGTGGCCGAGATGTCCCTGATTTACAGATATTTTCACGGTAGATGTTCCCAGTATTTGGCCTGCATCATCCCACTCCCAACAACGCCTGTCAGACAGTCACGACAGACGGCAAGAGGGCACCCGTTCGTTGTACAACTGGAAACACCTAGAACGTCGCTTTAAGGACTCCTTTGTCTGGCGCACTGCATCACTCCCTACAACTATTCAAGAAACTTGTCAATCAACAACACCACTCATCAAGTGCCATGGGATCTCCCTTTAGTGTGTGTGTCACTGCCAATAAAAAAAAATTAAAAATATCGATATTTTTTTTTGATATTTTGACTTTCGTTCTTATTGGTCACGCAAATAAGAGAAAAGCCTCAAAGTTTCCAATATTCTTAATCCACAAACAAATTTGAAGAGTGAATGTTGTTTTCCGGTGTGAAACAAAAAAAGAAGATTCGAGATTACTCGAAGTACAACACCAAAATTGTGCATAAAATACGTAGTGGCATCATTACGAGCATATGGGTAATAGTATATTATGATATAAGTGTATAAGAGGGCCTTTAAAGCACGCGCGACATAAGTCGCGACGTAAGTCGCAAGGGCTTTAAAGGCCTCTTATACATGTATATCATACGCTATTTTTTTATTACGAATGTATCATAATCTCAAAAATGTTTTAAATATTAAACTTAAGGGATATATTGACGAATATATTAATCTGTCACATTTGACATTATCAAATGTTTCTATAGCAACCTTTAAAAGAGTAGGCGCATCATAAACATCATTTTAAGCACGCTGCAGCGTGCGATAATCTGTCATATAATCGTTGATTATGATGTCATGCGTAATAAAAAAATATTTACGAACATTTATCAGTATATACAATATACTATTGAAAATTGGATAATAGAATGTATCATGCAGGCGATGTATAGAACACAAACCAAAGTAAAATATAACAAAATTACAGCTATAATAGAAAACTTATTCGGGATTTACCCAAGTTAAACAACCCACGAATGCATGGATTCGCTTGTCAAAGGAGAAATAAATATCTTTTATATGATTCGGCTCTTTTTTCGAGCCACCACTGACTTTCAAGTGGCCGTTTGGCTTATTGTATTACTTCACAAAGTTTTTGGGCCTGAGAACTGCCAGAGAGCGGAAGCTCCCCATCTAACCGACGTATTTTTCAGAGAAAAAAAAAACTAGAAGAGGTTGGGGCAAACCATATAACATAAAACGATTTTATGCGAGCCTTGTGTCTCCACAAAGAAGGTGATTCACAGAGGATCTGTTCTGGCTGCGCCCTTTAAAGAGAGAGACTCGTATTGGAGTTACCTGAACGTTTATACTTAAATGACCCTTTAATCTTCATAAACATGTGGTCAAAATCCTACATTAAATACCAAGTGGGGTACAAAAGTTCTCAAGATTTTTTTAATTAAATTTTATTTTTAAATGTTTTTTTATTAAGGTATAACAAAAAATAAATACATTTGATTGTAAGAAATAATAGATTTTTACATAAATTGGCAAATAAATAAACATATTTGGAAATGATGAGTACGTGAGTTGAACTTTCTTCTGACCTCACTAAATTTTTTTAAACACCACGGATGATCATAAAAAATCTTATACAAATATTGCAAAGCAAACCTATTAACTACTCTATATTAATACTATCCACCAAATTCTAACTGCTATCGCATCCTGCTCAGTAGAGTCGCGCCATAATTAATTTCCAAATAACATCGATCACATACGTACACAACGTACATTTCCCTGCCGGAAGAAAATTTCTCAGGACATTTTTTGTTAGAATAATTATCAGCAAACTCATTTATAACGCAGTCAATTACTTTATTATTAATCGTATTGCACGGCAGGCGAATTGGATCTGCATCTTCAAACTAGTTAGCTTCAGTTTCTAGGATTTTCACGAGTTATGGTTCATGATCAGCTGCTTGAATTTGGTATAGGCCTCGGTATTTCAATTTTAAATCAATACAGACCTTAGGCCATGCCGTTTTTAAGGGCTCAAAGCAAGCAACGTCGCGTCGATCAGCTGACAAAGTGGACGAAATTGGGTAGAAGCAATATTGAATTAAAATACTGACATTCACAATCTTGTAATGGTCGGAAAATGGTAACATGCTTAATTAGAAATTAATGTATATTTTATTATTAAATCATTTTTGTTATTTAAATTTTAATTAGGTTTCATTCCATCTTTTTTGCAATAATATCGTATATTTTATTGTCCCCGGGAAAGGACAAGGAATCACATACATGCTTGCCTCAAACAAAATAAAATATTTAGTGTTGGGTGGATTCCAGAAACCCAAACCTCAATTTTTATGCGAGGATACGTCAACAACGTAGCCTTGCATAATATATTTGCACTTGGATCTCCTAGTTAACTGATTTTATAAAATCCATATTAGTTCCTAATTCCAACGCATTTTATGCCGATTCCCAAGACTAACTGTACAGGGTGATTCTCTATAATGTACATCCACCTTAACTTGTTTATTTGGGGCAGTAACATTTTGTAAAAAATGTGTGCTTGCAGGATTTTTTCTGTACTTTTTGCACAGGTATTTGAAAATTGATCAACCATATTAGTATATAAGGTAGATCAAAAAGTATACTTTTTATGAATTAATTTATTGATTCTGCGTTTGATTCTAAGCATTTTTTATATAAAAAGTCATATACTGAAAGTCAACGGTCTTTGAAATATTAGCGAATAAACATTTTAATTTAAAATTTTAGGTTCTTATCTAGTAGCAATGGATAAATCAATAAAAGTGACAGTGACTGTAAAAATCAAGTCATTCAAAAAGGATAACTCCAATTTGTCATTAAAAATGCCATACTCGCAAAGAGAAAAACAAATAATTTTAAGTTCGTATTTTTTTGATCAAAACTTGAATGGAGACTCTTATTTAAACTTTCTCAAAAACGACCTAGAAGATTTTCTAGATGAATTACCTTTGCAGCACTTCGGACATGTTATATGTCCAAACTAACCCTATAGCACCTTAAGAGTGAGAAACCACTTAAACCAACGTTTTAACATATGGATTGGTAGCAGAAATGCACCAATTAACTGGCCAGGCAGCAGTCCAGATCTGACTTCAGTGGATGCGTTTCTATGGGGATATTTAAAAAATCGCATTTACCAAAATCATATTGAAAATATAGAGCCATCTAAAGCAACTAATTAGGAACGAAATCAATGAACTAAATGAAAACAATTCAGATTTTGTAAGTGGATCTTTGGAGAATCTTCGAAGAACATTACTAACATGCATAGATCAAGATGGAGACCCTGTGGAACAACTCAATATTTAGGAACATATATTTTTATATGATATAGTTAGTTAAGTAGTTAGTTTTTCTATTAACTTTTATTTGCTAATATTTCAAAGACAGCTGACTTTGAGTATATGACCTGTTATATAATTAGAATAAAACGAAGAATCAATAAATTAATTCAAATATAGGGTGTTCCATTTAAAAAAGGTATACTTTTTGATCTACCCTGTATACTAATATGTTTGATCAATTTTCAAATACGTGTGCAAAAAGTACAGAAAAAATCCTACAAGCTCACATTTTTTACAAAATTTTACTGCCTTAAATAAACAAGTTAAAGTTGGTGGACATTATAGCAAATCATGATCATTAGCGTTTTTCAGCTTATTGGGGACCATGATGATCGCCTGTGGATTGTGGGTCACCGCCTGTATCAATCTATACGTAGCCAATCTGGCCTCCCTCTTCGGTACTATTTGGAGAGGTGGCAGATTTAGAAAGTACACAAGTGCTGCCGTATGTACTTTATTAGCTAAATTCCTGGACGGTCTATTCGCGTTTTATTTGATTTATTTTCATCTTTAGAGAACGTTTCTTTAATAGTCTAGTTCAAGCATTTCTTAATTTAATTAACTTGGGTTTTAACTTCGATGGAAGAAACGGGGTTGATTAGATCTTGTAAAATTGTGACAAGGGATGAAAAGGAGTATATATAAGGCCGCTACAGGCTATGTTGGAACGATTAACCTTACATTATCTTGTTTGTCGCTGCTTCTATTTTGTATATGTACACGTGAGTGGGCCCAAATGGGGCCATCCACTGCACCCCATGGTCTATTGTAGCTCACATCTGGTCTGTCCACTCGGCCAGAGGGTCGATCCTTTTCATGAAATCGAATAGCTCTCTGGGGTAGATACTTTTCAGATCTGCAAGTGTAACTTGAGAATTTCCAAACACTGTTTGTCTGGTTCTTTCCATTGCTGAACAGTAGCATAAAACATGCTTCATTGTTTCTTCGTCCTCCAAGCACAAGCGGCATTCCGTTTCTTCGGATAGCCCCATCCTGTTCATGTAAATCCTTAGTCGACAATGGCCAGTGTACATGCCAACTACAGCCTGTACCCGTTGTCGGCCAAGTTGAAGAAGTTGTTTAGTTCTTACTCCTGATGGTAGATTCACTGCCATCTTTGAATGACTTAGGTCCGGTAACTCTCTTCATTTGTGTACAAATTGCTGTTGTGTCCACCTGGAGAGGGCTTCTTTAACTGTGTTGTAAGCTATTCCCAGTACTGGTTCTGGTTCTATTAAGGCCGTTGCGGCCGCTTGCTTCACAAGAGCATCAGCTCTTTCGTTGCCTTCATATCCTGTATGTCCAGGTATCCAGATCAGAAGTTTAACTTCTCTACCTAATTTTGGGAGTAGTTCCTGGCACTTCCATACTGAATTGGATGAACAACGGCTAGATTCGAAAGCTTTTGATTGACTTGCCTTTCCAGTTCCTATCGATGAGCCAGTCATATCAAGGGCTTTAAATTCAGCTTGAAAAAGAGTTGCATATTTGCCTAGGGAACACTTAAGCTCAAGCTTACCACACTGTCCCGCTCATTAGCGTTTTTCAGCCTATTGGGGACCATGATGATCGCCTGTGGATTGTGGGTCACCGCCTGTATCAATCTATACGTAGCCCATCTGGCCTCCCTCTTCAGTACTATTTGGAGAGGTGGCAGATTTAGAAGGCACACAACTGCTGCCGTATGTATAGTGCCGAAGGTGGCACGCTTGTTTTTGTAAGGATAATTTGTTTTTCGCGGAACTCTGTAAGCTCTTAGAGTACCAAGCTACTGCTCCATATGTTATTGGTCTTATGACCGCAATTATAGCCAGTACATTTGCTTGGGATGTATGCCCCATGTTGCTGCTTGGTGGAGGTTGGTTGCGACCATGTAATGCCATATATATTAATTTTATTGTTGTAATTTAATTTCGGGCATCAAATTGCCACCAAGACTTGACATTTTGCCTTACGCTTCGAGTGGAAGCGATTTTTTGTAACACCATATGCTGTGCAGCAAAGAGTTAATTGATTTTATAAATTGCATCGTAGACCCAAATTCCAACGAATTTTATGCCGGTTCTCTGGTATAACTGGACTTTATTGGCCCAATTTCTGGACGATCTGTTAATATTTTTTTGTGGTTTATAGTGATTGTCGCTGCCTGGTGAAGGTTTGTTATGACCATATACCATCATGGAATGCCATATTGTGTCGGTTTTCATTGATTTTCGTTAATATAACACTCATTTTCTTAATTAATTTTATTTGTGAAACTTCATTTCGGGAGTCAAATTATCGCCTGGATTTGACATTTTGCCTTGCTCGTGTAGTAGAGGCGAATTTTTGTGACACTATCCAATCAAGTAAGAATGGGTACTCCAAAGAGCTGTGTTTTTGATCTCTCATTTGCATGTGAGTTTGCTTGCTGTGCGTTATTATTAAAGATTACGGATGCACTATATAGCATGTCTGCCGGTGTCACAGTACAGTGTAGGAATGGAGGCAAGTCACAAAATATGTGTGGTGTCAGATCTTGGATGTTATCATTGCTCAATGCAATGGGTTGTTGGTAGAATGTAATAATTCCTTTAGTTAGCCTGCCGACTGTGCCTGCCGCGTGTTGCGCGGAGCTTGGGCATTTGTGTGTCATGCAGTATGTGGCTTGTAGGGATGGGCTGGTCAAATTTTGGAAGACAACTTTCGTGATGTTCGTACGTGACCTTCCTTGAACGCTTTCTATGGTAATATGGTATATCACCCCTGCAAGCTGCGGCAATGTCCAGTGTGAATTCAGTTTTCATCATCAAGAATTCCTGATCAAATCGCTGTTTTAAAAATATGCCAATTACCCTCGGACATTTTGTATATTATTTTGAAATGTAAGAAGCATGAGAACTGCAACTTCCTGTCAGATATTATGATTCCCTTATTTTTCCTCAAAGGCCTTGTAGATTAATTTTATTAAGCAGGAAACCGAACAGATCCTCGCGTCGACATCACTGCCATCTCGAATATCCGCCTCTAGGCGTTTATGGATATTACAAACTGAGGGTAAGTCAAATCCAGGCCTATAAGAGTAGATTATTATAAAATATGTCAGGTTAAAAAATATTAATTTAAATCTGTTAATTAATAAAAAAAGTAAAATAACACTAATTATGACTCGCTTATGCTGAGCTAATATCATTTAAGTAATGAATAGCTTTAAGAATGTTAGCTTAAAAATATAGCAACAGTGAAAAACTAAACGTTAGTCAATCCTAAATGTCCGAATATATTAACTTTTAAATGTTCCTTTTTATCCCAAATGGCAATTTAAACGATTGAGCAAATCCATGGGCACTGCATCTAGAAACATTTTATAATTTTATCTATCTACCAGTGACTATAAACGAAAAACCGTAACTTTAAATTGAAGTTAATTTAAATAAGAAGGGCGGTAATGAATGCCAGGGAGAGAGGAGGAGTTGCGAATCACGTTTTCTTCTCTCCTTATCTCGGAGAGCTAATGCCTTTTATAGACATTTCGATGGATATGGATAACAATCCTGAAATTTATCTGTTATATTCTTGCATAATTTGATTAAATAGAAGATTTAATATATGACTTAAATAGAAGATTTAATATATGAGATTAGCAAATAGATTAATAGATATTCAATATAATATATTCATTATCGCTAATACAGTTGCCGTAATGCTTAACATTTGGCGACTAATATATTTTATCCGAACTAAATAGTACACATAACATGGTTTGAGTTGAGAAGTTTCAGACCCCAACCATTGAAAGGGTGTCATTAATGATTATGGTTGTTAACCATATAAAATCTAAGGTACTCAATTTCTAATAAAAATATTTTTCGGTTCAAATATTCTTTGGGATCAGAATAAGGAGATAGATGGATAACGTGACTATTTATACTAGCGAGATATAATAATATAAAAGGATCACCAAAAAGCGTCTAGCGCTGCCACTAACTTTTAGATGCGAAAGCCGTGCATGCGTAATAGCAAGAATAGGTATTATCAAGGTTTTGCATGGCCCTCCGCTCGCTTCGCTCGCTATGGGGGCGCAACCAATAATAACAAACCAAGACTAAACCAAGGCTTACCCAAAATTAAGAAAAAAATAAATTATTAAAAAACAAACATAACCTTAACCCTGGGTTACTCGCGTGGTTAAATAAGACGCCACTGTTCGCAGGTGAGCGTGGAGCTCACTTACGAATTATGTGTGTCACAGAAAATTCACTCGGATTCAGGATCTTCATCGCATCCACACTCAGCGCAAATTGCAATAGTATGTTCTATATAAACATCTATTTTGATAGAATAGAATACATGACTATCAGCCAAGGCAAATATTTTTATCCCGTACTTGTTAGGTTTACTGGGAATATATTGCCTGAAGCTGCACCTTCCCCGGAATCTCTCCAGCATCTCGTTAATTATTGTACAATTCTCACCAGGTGTGTAGCAGGCTTGACATCCTTCTTGAAATTTCTAAATATATCTCTTATTGGAGCTAGCTTATCAAATCTTCTGGGCTTAGTTCTTGTGTGAATGATATCAAAGCGTAGAGCTCGAAGCAATAAATAGAATCGTTTCATAGACATTACCATAGATCATTATTCAGGTTGGTATGCCGGGATTTCAAAGCTGTGCTTTTATTTCATCAGTATCAGTGTCTAAAACATCTCGTTCGCGGGAATAATTGTTTCGAATATTCTGTAGGTATAAATTTGTGCAGGACAAAATTTCTTCGAGGATTTCGTCTGTTGTAAGCAAGTTCCAACTTTCATATCGAGTTCGAGCATCCTTTGCAGCAGACTTCACTTCCGGTAATTTGGTATTAATATTGTGCTGTCGAGTCCGGCTAGTTTTCCGCTCACGGTGAACTTTCCAAATGGTTTTTTGTCTCTGCCGACGCCGACGTAGTTAGGACCATTTTCAGATCAAAGTGTTGAAACAGTATTATTTGCATCATACGCCGATAACTCTGGATCAGTCTCATGACTAGAACTAACTTCAACAGAATCAATGTCTCTTTCTGTATCATTCAAATTTTGCTCTTGCGCCTGTTCAAGTAACAAATCCTTTTGCTCCAACTCCTCAAATATTTTCAAGAGTCTCGCCCCTTCTTTCGGATGCTTTGCACATTAATATTGAAGAACCAGATAATTTGAAAAAGCAAAATCGATGGAAAAACAACAAAAAATCGGTATGTTTACTATCCAAAATCGCAAATATCAGGATCGCGTCGTTACTCACGGGTGAGCTAATCGCTCATGCACTTTTAAAGACCGCTTAAAATTGACTAACGGCTGTCTGATCACAATTCTTCTTGAATGACCCTGTGCAACACGTTTTTCCTATTGAAGTTAAAAGTAAAGATTCTATTTAAAAACAAACCTAGCACCGGAGAGTCGTGTTTGCAAATGCCCGGCTCCGGTAGTGGGGTCGTAGAGCGCCACCAGTTTTCCCCCAACTAAACTGAAAAAGCTCCGCTGGTGTTGTATGGGGCTGCTAGGCGCGCTTATCAAATAAACGAACTCAATCTTAACTTAACAAGAAAACACAATCTATAATTTAAGGAACAATCTATTTGCTACTAAGTCTTTTTTTTAAACACAGCAACAATACTACAGTAAAATGGCAAGTTAAAGACAAAATAATGTCAAATGACTATTAAATTAACTAATAATTGGCACAATGTGGTATTGTACGGAGACCAATTCTCTTGTTAACACTCTGTACTGTATGCCTTACAACTAAATACACTAAATACTACAATCCGAAGTGATCACTTTGGTTTACCTAAGCTGATTATACATATGTGAGCGTGCGCTAATAGCTGCACCAATTTTAAATGTAACAATAATAATATGTAGCGATAAACGGCCACAATAATTAAATCAAATGACCCGATAAATGAATAAAAAGAATAAAATTAGAATAAAATTATTGAAAGATTGTCTGTAAATGCTTGATTTAAATTCAGCTATCAGAAACAATTATTAATGGACAAGAAAAATAAATGATTTAATGAAACAGCTCTTTTGAGGCGCAATCTATAGTGCAAAATTCACTATAACAAAGCACAAAAAAAAGAAATACTAATACAGATAAATGCTTCTGTATGATACCCGTTGGATCCGGTCGAACTCTGGTGGAGACGCCGGGCGCCTGTTGGTACTGCTATGGCACTGGCCCCGAACTGGTAGAACCAGCAGAGGACTCGGCAATAAAGTTGGCCCAGAGATCAGATTGGCTCGAGTGTAGCCGGGAGCTAGGATCTGTTACCAGGTGATTGAGTTGGCCTGGAGAAAGGACTTGTAGCCCGGTAATTGAACTGGTAGGCCTGGTAATCGAACTGGTAGCCCGGAATTAGAACCCTGCAATAACCCAATACGCATTAGACAATGCCCCCTTACTTTAATGAAAAAAACTACTGCCCCCCTTGCATAAATATATTTTCTTTGTAAAACAAATTCCCCCAAAAAATTATCAATGGACTTCCCATGACATCAGCAAATAAAATAAATACTAAAGTACAGACAACTTGAGTATAAAGAGATAGGGATTCATACTAACCCCTAAAAGAAAATATAAACTTTGCCATATGATCAAAACTAGAGTCACATTAAAATAAAAATTCAGATTTGCTAAAAATGGAGTAGATAATGGGACACATGGTACGCAAAACAAATGGTGGACTATGCCCAAAAAAAGGTTAACAGAGATAAAGCAATTAAATCGTTAGCTTAGACAAAAATTACTGTAGCGATAATTACCTCGCTAGTGTTTAGTAGGAAGAGCTCGGAAGCTTCTGGAAATAAAGGCAAAGGCCATTAAAATCATGGCGTCCTCGTGCTTCACAAGCAATAAAAAAAATAATTCCAGAGGAAATGCTTACCTAGTGCAGTAGTTAACCCCTTCAACATCAGATATCCATATGTGGCTATTTGTGTGTGTGCATCAGAGTACCATGATACTTAACTGTTTAGAAGGATGTTATGGGACTTGAAAATGCATATTAGGTCTGGTAGGGCGCAAAAAAAATATTGTTTTTCGGTTCAAGTCACTTTGAAAATATCAATAAGTTTTACTTAGAAGAATGGCTTTATTAGAGTATAGTTTTTCATTCAATACACTTTTCATGTAAAATAGCGTCTTTTATTTCATAAAAACATTAATTTTTAATTTACAGCACTATCCATATGAGGATACGCTGGTATAGCAAGATATCCATATGTGGATATACTGGTATACACCGAAATTTTAAGTGCTCGCCGCTATTTTATTTCTGATTTTTTCTTTGTCTAAACGGCATAATACCAAACAGATGCAAGCACCTCACCATAAAATATTCAATAAAACAAAATAATACATCTGGTATGAGCAAGTTTCTTTTAAAATTATAGCTGGAGTTGAAGGGGATAAATCCCGATAAATCGGTCGTGTCATAACACAAACATAAACCCACACCATATATCCCCAAAGAAAGGTTAGTATTAAATCACAATATTAAATGTTGACTCTCTATGACTGCACTCAAGAACAAAGCTTCTCTTCTCTCCGAAAGGTATTCTTAGAAGGACTCTCTATTCGTTTCAGTCAATTTGCCTTTCTCCTTCCACGACATCAAAAACTACGTCAGAACAGCAAGTAGTGATGGGCTGAAACATGCCGAGTGATTCGATACAAGGAATAATTCTAAGATAATAAACGACTTAGTTCTCGTTTATTATGAGGGTAAAATGTCGACGAGATGCGCTGAAATTAAATGGTTCAAGAAATACTAGAAAATGTACCCAACCGAAGTGACAAAATTTTAAAAATCGAAATCGATAGCAGCAATCAATGCTTCCAATCGAATATTACAAAAGACAACGGGGCGCGTCGAAAGACAAATATGAGATTCCAAGCCAGGCAGCGCACAGCGGTACCAACATGAATCGGACAAATCCAATGAAGCCTAAAAGCAGGTTTTATTAACAGAATTCTTAAAAATATAAACCGGTTTGCTAGCCGTTCTACGGTAAGGTAATATAAATTAAGCAAAGCTGTCCTAATAACGTCATATCCCATTTTAGTGATTGGATTAAACTTAAGCGACATGTGCTTCGCTTATCAACTAAAATAAATATAGTCACAAAGTGGTATAAAAGCATTAGCTTTTATAACACTGTGTGACTATATTTATTTAATATATATGTCGTTAACCTATATTTAGAAAAGAGTTAATTTACATTAAGGAATACGGCATACGGCTTATTGACAGCAAATCGAATCAATAAATTTAGAATTAATTAACCGATGCGTATTGACCTCTTTTCAATAATTCTTACCGCAAAATACAGCATTTTTTGCTAAAGGCTAGACATAAAATGAAATTTAAAAATATATGACACTGGCCAAATCGGAATGTTACACCTGGACACAATAGTTGCGGGGAGGATTAGATGAGAGCACTTGTCAACCTGTGCAAAATTGTGAAAATAATTAAGAAAAACGCCAATGAGTGAACGGCGTGCTCACCAGTAACGCAGGGTTAAAAAAAGTAAACAAAAATTCAGTCGCGAACGACGGTAATCGGAACCGCGGCGCACAAATGACAAGCAGAATGTCTAACTATCACATCCACGGCGGCGTTGAAGGAATTTCGCTAGACCGTAAAGACATGGATAATTCCGATACATTCGGCCATTACGCATGCACGGCTTTCGAATCGAAATCTTAGTAGGTGTGCTAGACGCTTGTGGATAACCATGTTCAAGCGTCTGGTCGTCTGTGCTATGTTATACTATAATCGAGGAAGGTAGGGGAAAGTGGTCCAAAACGATCCTTGCGGGCATAATGATCCGCCCCTTTTATTTTTAAAACCAATGCTGCCCTCTGTGGTTCGAGTGGGTGACTGCGATCAGTCGAGTCGCCATATTTAGTTGACAATTGAAAGTGAACGAGGTAACATCGTTTTATAAAAATATTTTTATTACGCATGCATCATAATCAACGATTATCGCACGCTGCAGCGTGCATAAAATGATGTTTATGACGCACCTACTTTTTTAAAGGTTGCTATAGAAACATTTGATCATGTCAAATGTGACAGATTAATATATTCGTCAATATATACCTTAAATTTAATATTTAAAATATTTTTGAGATTATGATGCATTCGTAATAAAAAATAGCGTATGATATACGTGTATAAGCGGCCTTTAAAGCCCTTGCGACTTACAAAACACTCCGCTGCGCGTCGTGTTTTGAAATATGTCGCGCGTGCTTTAAAGGCCCTCTTATACACTTATATCATAATATACTATTGTGAAACCGTGTTTTTTATGCTGTCTGATCCAAGGTAATAATACAAACATTAAGTTGAAATATATTTTAGGAAAACGCATAGTTTTGCCTACTATTTGAAAAAATATTCAAAAGAGCCATGACCTAACATAATAGGCATGTACATTTTCGGGGCACAATGATCTCCTTCTGAGTTGGGTAAAATAATCAGGGATCATTTTTCACGCTTGACTTTATTTTCATATTCCCAGCAAGTACTAAATCGATTTATCGTTTTTTTTTTTGTTGCTGATAAGAACATGGTTCAAAAATGTAAAAGAAAAACTGAGAGGCAGTCATGGGATGTAGAAGTCCGTCGTGGTTTAGCTTACAAAACAGCGGCCAGAAACTTTGGAGTTCAGCTGATGAGTTTAAGCAGTCGTTGTAAAGAAGCAAACAAGTTAGCTGTTAATGGTGTTAAAAAACTGGGAAGCAAAAGACTGGTTTTCGCTGAGGAACAGGAGGAGGAATTTGTTGCGCACATACTTGACATGGAAAGAATAATGTACGGTCTCACTACTAAAGATATAAGATCGATTGCTTATAAGCTTGCATATAAAAATAATATTGACCATCTCTTTTCCATGAAAACATGTATAGCTGGCAAAGATAGCTTGACAGGTTTTCGCAAGAGGTACCCTGAACTTGCAGTAAGATCACCTGAGTCAACATCAGCTGCTCGCGCTCGTGCTTTTAACCGGCCTGCCATGACCAAATTTTGCACGTTACTGAAGGCAGTGAGTTATAAAATACAATTTCCAGCGTACAGAATCTATAATGTTGACGAGACATCTTTGAGTACCGCCCAAGGTAAAACTTGTAGCTCAACGAGGTAGAAAACAAGTTCGCAGAGTTCTATCCGCAGAACGAGGTGTGTCCACTACTGGCGTAAATTGTATCTCTGCATCTGGTTTTTGTGTTCCATCTATGATTATTTTTGCTCGTAATCGAATGAAATAAGAGTTGAAAGATGGTGCACCACCGATAACAGCAATTTATTGCAACGATTGGATGAAACTTGAGGCTTTTGCAGTGTGGAGGATGACCATTTTTTCCTCTGTTAAGCCTACACAAGAGGATACTGCCCTACTAATTCTGAATGGCCATCTTTCGCATACAAAAAACCTAAGTGCCATCGAAAAAGCCAGAAGTAATTTTGTTACCATTTTATGCCTACCGCCACACACAACTTACAAGCTTCAGCCATTAGACATGGGTTTTATGTATACACTCAATTACTATCACGGTAAAGCATCGGAAATATGGCTTACTATTTATTTATTTATTTAGCGTATGACATTTCACATGGTGCATAGATAGATAATAATAGTATATGCAGAATATATATCAACACAAACATATATATTATAACACAAACATTCTAATCACAAACTAAGATAATAATAATAATATGGTATGTGGATACTGTCATATTTTAAGGTTAAGTGGGGTTATCCGTTCAAGGCTTGTGGGTGTAGCGCTAAAAAAATCTGCTCGATCTCCCTGATATGCCCTTGATTCGCATCCCTGGACTCTATGGCGAATGGACTGGTCTGGGGCGCCACAGTTGCAGCTTGGATTTGGCTGTTTCCCCCATTTATACAGATATACTCCATGCCCTGTGTCCGGTTGAGGCTCTTCCAGATATGTCGTTGGAGTTCAGAGCGGTTGGGCTTTTTTACTGAGTCGATAAGGGCGCGTATCTCGGGTGGCACTTTCTCGTTCCAGAAATCATACCATTCGGTGTTAATGTTAAAATTGACAGCTGATAGTTGCTGGGCTAGTCGGAGCGGTGAGTTTCTGGAACGGAGGCGATTCATTGCTAAGTTGGGATATCAGTATGGATGGAAAGTTGAAGGTTACTTAGTATTTTAGTACGCTCTTTCATCAAGGCTTTTTTTTCTCCGTAAGGCAGGTGGGACTATATGACTGAGCGTTGGAATCCTGTATAATGGGGTGGTCTTGATACATCCCGTGATGTTCGTCATTGCTATATTGAGTTAAGCATCTACCTTATTTACATGAGGGCTGTACATCCACACCGGGGACAGTATTCAGCTGCTGAGTACACCAAACTGAGAACAGAGGTCCGCTGATGTTCCCCAGTCAGTCCCGCAAAGCTTTTGGATTATGTTGTTGCGGGTGCTTATTTTTTTTTTGGAAGTGATTTCAAGATGTCTTTTGAATGACAGGGTTCTGTCTAGGGTCACCCCAGATATTTTGGGAAGTGTTGATAAGGGAGTAATTCATTAGTTAAACGGACCTCTAGTTCATGGTTAGCCACTTTATTATTTAAGTGGAAGCAACAAACTTCGGTTTTATTGAGATTTGATATCAGTCTCCATTTTGTGAAATACTCTTTTAATTTACTAAGGTCGTCAGTCAGAATATTTTAAGCCGGTTCAAACCGCTTATGTTGTACGGCCAAAGCCAGGTCATCAGCATATCCAAACTTTTTTGCATTAGTTTCAGGTAAGTCAGAGATGTAAAGATCGAACACGAACGAATACTGACCCTTGGGGGAGTCCGTTATTTAGTTTCCTTTGTTTACTCATAGTATTACCCTGAATCACTCGGAAGTATCTGTCCCCTAGCATATTGCCGATTAGCTTTAGCGTAGTTTGACAGGGGATTATTGTGAACAGTTTGTATAGTAGTCCTTCTAACCCAAACTAACCCAAATTAACCCAAACTGTCGTAGGCAGCAGTAAGGTCTACAAAGACCACAGATGTTTTTTCCTGTTTTTTGAAAGCCTGCTTCAATGTGCGTAGTAAGGCTTAACACTTGGTCTGTGCAGCTCCGATTAGGTCTGCAACTTGCTTGTTCTGGTGGAATATTATCAAGGATTCGTGAACCTATCCTGTTCAAAAGGAGCGACTCTAGGAGTTTGTAGCAACAACTAAGAAGTGCTATCGGGTGGTAGCTTTCTGCTTTATCGCGTGGTTTATTCGGTTTCAGTATAGCGACTACTTTAGTCATTTTGAAGGCAGGCTTCCAGATATTAAGATGCATGAGAAAAGCTTGATCAACAATTTCCGCGTCTTCTTTCCACATCGAAGTAGGAACTCAGGGTGTATTCCATCAAAACCAGGCGCTTTGCCAGTTTGAGCTTCTTTGAGAGTCGACTATAATTCTTCAGCGGTAAACTGGCGAAAAAAAATCTATTTCGCGCGGTGTTGCTCGACGAATATTTTTGGGGTGGGGTGTAATTCTAGCTCTCGTCCGTAGCAGAATCCTACACGTGCACTCTGGGTAAAGTTAAATGAGCTAGAATGATAAGCTGGCGGCCGGACCTATCTTCCTGAAAGATCTCCTAGCCACGAAACATATGGATCCATATATGGCTTACTAATCACCCGAGAAGAGTTGTAACCGTTTTCCATATGCCAGAAATCTTCAACGGGTCTAATATGTAGACCTGCACATCACTTAACACAATTAACGGATTCAAGAAGACTGGAATTTTTCCTTACGACCCCGATGTTTTCACTAACATTGATTTCGCAGCTGCTAAAGTGACTGAGCAAAACGAACCTCAGAATAACAATATCCACGAGGAAAATGATACGATCCATGAACAAAATGGAAAAGTCAATGATGAAAATAATGTCGTCCATGCGCAGAATGATGAGGCCCATGAAAAAGTAGGGAAAGCACCGAGCAAAATGACGACTGGTACGCAATGCTTAGTTTCGTTTAATTGATGCTGGACATCGAGGGCAACAAGTGGCATAAGAACGTAGCTCAAAACGAAGGAAGTCTGGAGGAACAGTAGTTTTGACAAGCACTCCGTATAAAGATCAATTGTTAGAGGAACAAGAGAAGAAGGAAAAACAGGTCGAAAAACAAGCTTCAAAGAACAAGAATACACTGACAGGAAGAAAGTTTCAAAAGAAAATATAAAAGTGTGACAACATATAAGAGTAACAAAAGAAGACAATAGGACAAAAATGACGATGAATCTTCGGAGGAATCCGTAGTGGAAGACGATACAAAATGTTTTATTTGTACTGAAACACTTCTACAGTCTCATTCAAGAGAAGGGTGGGTGCAGTGCTCAATCTGCTATCATTGGGCACATGATGAGTAAACGGGAATCGATGAAAATGGCTGTGATTCATATTGCTGTGGCTATTGTATTGATAATGCCGAGGTGAAGGAAATGCGTAAACAGTTAGT
>MU186760.1:35058-84652 GCA_016904865.1 Pissodes strobi | reverse complement strand
ACTTACTCAATAACTGCTTATCAATACGGAATTAAAACGCAATCGGACACGCAATCTTAAAAAAATAATTATTGTTGACAGTGTCCACTGACAGCTTTATGTTTATATTCACCGACAGCGGTCTAAGCAAGGCCACCTACGACCGTGGTCTAAGCCGCCTTGCGAACCCATTTATCTTTAATAATAATTAGATATTATTACTATTAAAAAGAGATGTTTTTGCATTGATTTGTCGACATTTGAAGAAAAAACAGCATATTTTATTTGGAGGAAAAGTTACTTTTCATGGCTTGCTCTCTATTACCAGCCTCACTCCGTTCGGCTGTTAAACACGAGCGCGCCATGAAAAGTATCACTTTTCCTCCATATAAAATAATATACTATTCTGAATGCGTCAATACACAGTGGTTAATCGGAGTTCAATGCATGTGAATTAATACACTGAGAAAATTAAAAAAGAACTTACTATATTCTGTAATATTAAATGTAAGGATCATTATACTGTTAAATTTTTAACATTTTCGGTAAGAACTTCGTAAAATTAGACACCAACTGGTAAACCGTATTATATTTTCTGCTCTCCTTATTTGTCTGAGATGAAATCTTAATTACAGTTTTGACACATCCCTGAAATTAACAATATTTAGTAATAAATGATACTTACCTAATGCAGATGGTATTGAAATTAAAAATATCCATAATAACTTAGGTATCTGGAATGGCAGTGTGTCAAGAAATGAAGGTTTCGGGATGTCAACGTCTATGTCTTCTTCATAGTTTTTCCCTTTTCTGCCCGTTTTCCTTCTCTTAGAGTTTTCTTGCTAACAAGAATATTCAGTTTTAGACAACCGTCAGAAGGATAAACATACATTGGAGTATACAACAGAAAAATATACTTATAAGTCATTACTACATTTTCATTTTATACGCATTATTTTAGTAGCAACCTTTAAATTTTGTATAAAACACTAAGGCAGAGGTCTTCAACCCTCGGCTCGCACAAAAAAAACAATTCGATAAAAATGTCTAAATATTAAATTACTCTATAATACTGTCTACTCCAGAACTATTATTACCTTATACCGAGAGTGTTTCAAGAAAAGTAGAAAAACCGATATTAATTTTTACATTTTCTGAACAAATCTGTGTGTATGGTATGATGTCGTGAGACGATTGCTGTTATGAAAGAATAAATATAATTTAAAGATATGATGAGACAAAGCACACTGCCAAATTTGAGGGAACTAAAGGTCAGATATCGATTGATAGAGTTGAAGCTTTAGAGAAACAACTACAGTTGTAGGAAAGCACTTTTCAGAGATCAAATATAGAGATCAAATACACTGATTGAAATAAACAGGTGAGTAATTTTAGCAGTTGAAATACAGCATTGACACCCAATATGTTTTCAGTCTGAGAAAACTGCTTGCAAGTCATTTCGTGGATGGCGAATTTATAAAAGAATGCATGGAATCAGCTGCAGAAGTTATATGCCCATCACAAAATAGTATATTGTGTAACAAGCATGAAGTCAACTTTTATACACGAATGTGATGTTTGCGGCCTGAGCCGAAGGCGAGGGTCGCAATATCACATGAGTGTATAAAAGTCTTCACGCACGTGTTGCACACTATACTTTTTCTACGACCGTAAATAATACAATAATAATAATAATGATAAGTACTTTCGTAAATTTTGAGGGATTTGCTAGGCAATAAGGATTCGCTTGCAATATTGGCTGCGGCTGTTATTTCTGGTGGATTACCACATAATTCCAGATCAGAATCTGAGTCCATAGTTTTGAAATTTCTAACCATATTTGCACGATCAACGTAATTACACAATAATTATTCTTTTTAATGACAGTTGGCATAGCTCGCAAAACTTCAATCAAAATAGGACAAGCATAGCCACCTGTTCATTTTGGATCCGCGCGTACATGGGCTCTTATGGAAGTATGCGTGAAATAAATCCCATAAGAAATACGTTGTACTTCACGCACCGGTGCGTGAAATTGTACCTCACGCATTAGTAGTGGTGCGTGAAAGTATATTTCACGCACGGTCGTAGAAAAACACCTTTTTTCTAAAATTAGTCCAACAGGAGTAACCGTTGCTAGAAGAATTCAAGTCGAGTCAAAATTCTTTTAAAAACCATACATCGGAATTTGTTTTTTTACTCTCTTGGTGAAAGTACGGATATGACAGATAAAGGCCAGTTCTCAATTTGCATCCGTGGTATTGATGGCAATCTTGAAATTACAGAAGAACTGGCTGCACTTTATCCCATGAAAAAAATTCATTTTTTTCAAAGACATTTCCGAATATCTGAATGAAAATGAACTGGTAGCCTTAATAAAAAAAAGGCAGACCGATTTAAATTTAATGCAATATTATTGTATTATATATATCAACAAAATTTATGTGCCAAAAAATAATTTGGACCACATCATGAAAGAACTTATAAAGATCGTCGTAAATTTTATCAGGTCTCGAGGACTCGGCCACCGAGAATTCCAAAATTTCATGACCGATATTGATTCGGAGTATGGGGTTGTTGTTCACTTGTCAGGTGGCTTAGTAGAGGAACAATGTTAAGAGGGTGTTTGATCTCAAAAAAAACAATTAAAAGGTTTATGGCTAGCAAGGGAAATCCTATTGCCCTTTTTAATGACCAAGAATGGCAAAGTCATTTTGGCTTCCATCTTACTTTGCCTCTGAACGACCTGAATGCAGGGCTACAAGGCAAGGAAAATTTCATAAACAACTTATGACAGCGGAAAATAGTTTGAAGATAAACTCTCCAGGAAAAGAGAATTTGATGCTCGTCTCGAAGTGGCCGTCCGCGCACTTCACGTTCAGAAGACAATAATTGGCTTCTGACGGGTTTTACAATTGGAAATGGCTCCGTCAAGCCTTCAAGACATTATAAAGATGCTACCTCCCACGACTTCTGCATGCTATACACGAAGACAGGAGAATGGAATTTTCGAAATGATTCGTAATTCAGTCTGAATCAGAAGATAATTTTGCCGATCTGATTTTGTGGAGAGATGAAGCTTCATTTAGGGTAAATTGCAGTGTTAATCAACATAATTGTGTTGATTGGAGTAGGTAAGGAGACGGTAATCCTCATGCAATTTTAGAAGTTAAATCTTCCAGGTGTCACAGTTTGGCAGGAATTTGGCGCGGAGGGCTTGTAGGACCTTATTTTTTTTGATGGGACGGTAACATCTGAAAAATATCTTGAGATATTAAGAGACGTGGTGGTACCAGAATTACAAAATAATCCAATTTATGACGTGTCTTTCATCTGGCAGCACACAGAGCACCCACACTACGGTTTAGAAGTAACACATTTTTTAAACAACATGTTTGAAGAATTGTCTCAGGAAGAATTTACTTTCAGACTCAAGGGCTTCATGAAAAATTAAAATATATATTTGCTACGCCTTTCACTGTATCTGGTGAAGAGGTTCTGGGAACTCTGCGAATGGAACTGATAGGTTTGCAAAATTCTACAAATTCGTGATTTTTCACAAATTTACGGAATTAGGTAGTGTTCGTAATCAGGTGATATTTGGACATGACCCCGAAAAATTGCTGCCAGTGGAGCATTGCGTGAGGCACTTTTCCGCTTTTCACTGATTCTAGCTCGCCGATTGATAATAAAACCAAAATCTGGTCCTTGGATAAAAAAAAAATGAAGACCCCTGCACTGTTTTAAATTGGGAAAAGCTGCAGTAAATAGATTTCCAAAAAATCCTTAAAGTTAGTTAAATAGTAAAAATCAATAATTAAATATCGAAGTGGGTTACAAATACATGGTCTGGCAGATTTTAATTGTATTTTGGCCCTCTGTAGGAATCGCTGAATATTTTATATGCCAAACGAAGACTTTTTAACATTGCGCCAAAATCCTAGCTCTACAGGATGTTCCAGAAAACTGAGCCCAAAAAGAGGCATTTTTATCGTTTACGCAAGTGCCATTCTGATTAAAAGTAAGAAAATTACTGACACTAGTAGCCATTTTGACTATTTACGTTTCAGCAGAATGTCAAGGAATATTCATATGTTTTATTCAAATCCACTGTGTCAATAGAGAGCTCTGGTGAATAAATACTCTAGTGTGTATTTATAGAAAATATATGAAAATCCAAGTTCATAAAACTTTCAATAAATTCTGGGTCAACCTAGATATTTGATAATAAGTAATATGAAATAAAATGTAAATAAGTAGGTTGGTCATTTGAATGTTATTATAAGTACTAAAACAGAGTTTTTTAACCACAATACCGAAACAAAATACTGCCACTAACCGATATATTGCTAATGACTCATTCCACTGTGACCAAGATAAAATGGCCAGCTTTAATTTTTTAGTACACCATATGGTTAACTTTCCTCTTAGCAGAGAAAGATTTAATAATGAAAAGGAAACAATTAGGAATATAGCGAAAGTTAATGATTTCAATATAATGAATAAACTTAACTTAACTTAATGAATAAACTAATTAATAGGCATTTGATTAGAAAGACCATTTGTGATTCCACTTCTTTCGTTAATCAGGATGAAAATACAAAATATGTTTCGATACTGTATAATCCTCAGTATACCAGAGGATTCTAAAACATTTTTAAGGAAGTAGGTTTAAAATTAGTACACCAGACTCAGTTTAACATTAAGAAATTATTAGGTGGTCCAAGGGACAAAATTGAAATATTAGAATGAAGTGGAATATATAAAATTGGATGTATGGATTGGAACCAAAAATATTTTGGGCAAACTAGAAGATCTATACAAACGAGATTCAAAGAACATATAGCTCATTTAAAGTATGGTAGAACAGACAAATCAAGTGTTGCCGAGCATGCTTTTGATAATAATCATAGAATATCAATTAAAAATTTAAAATTAATTCATAATATAACGATAGGAGATTATTAGACGCATTTGAAAGTATGGTATGGAAATTATTAAATGTAAGAATAGTTTAAATAGAGATAGAGGGCCTATTCCGTATAGTCCATTGTATTGATTGATCGAGCGTGACTAGTGGAATTCCAGAAACAGATTTTTTGCACTCGACGCGCATTTCGCTAACCATGGTAGCATCATCAGAAGATCATTAAAACTTAATTATCATTTCCTGATGATGCTAGCATGGTTAGCGAAACGTGCCTCGAGTGCAAAAATTATGTTTCAGTATTGTGGATAAAACTCTGTTTTAGTAATCTGAATTGATAAATAATAAAATTAAGAAACTAGGTAAAAATACACTATCATCAATGTTTTGGGAGCTAGAAAATTTTAGATTCGACAGGATTCGCTCTGCGATATATTATATCTGTAGCATACCAATCACTGTGTGTAATTTGAGAATTTCCATACACTGTTTGTCTGGTTCTTTCCATTGCTGTACAGTGTAATAAAACATGCTCCATTGTTTCTTCGTTCTCCAAGCACAAGCGGCATTCCGTTTCTTCGGAAAGCCCTATCTTGTTCATGTGGTTTCTTAGCCGACAATGGCCAGTGTACATACTAACTATAGCCTGTATCTGCTGTCGGCCAAGTTGAAGTAGTTGTCTAGTTCTCACTCCTGATGGCAGATTTACTACCATCCCCGATACCTGTCTCCATTTGTCTAAAAATTGATGCTGTATCCACCTGGAGAGGGCTTCTTTAAGTGTGTTGTAAGCTATTCCCAGTACTGGTTCTGGTCCTATGAAGGCCGTCACGGCTACCTGCTTCGCAAGAGCACCGAATAAGCTATGGCAAGAGCATCAGCTCTTTCGTTGCCTTCATATCCTGTATGTCCAGATATTCAGATCAGTGCAAATTTATTTTCTCTACCTAGATTGGTGTGTAGTTCCTGGCCGTTCCATATTCCATACTGCCTTGAATGAACAACGGCTAGTTTCAAGAGCTTTCAAAGCCTCTTGACTGTCCGAAAATATTTTTATTTGACTTGCCTTTCCAATTTCTATCGATGAGCCACTGTGCAGTCATGTCAATGGCTTGAACTTCAGCGTGAAAAATAGTTGCATGTTTGCCTAGGGAACATTTAAGCTTAACCTTACTACACACACCGGCATAATTAGGGGAACGGGCAAAATTTACACTAAGTTTGACTTCAATTTTCTCTTGAACCCTTCACTCGATTTTGACTTAATTTTTGTTAAATTGTAGCCTGGTTCTTTAAGAATACGGTAGAGATAATGCTGATTTTAAACAATTGGCCCTAACGTCATATACAGGGCTAAAAAGAAAGTAATGTTTTTTGGCCATTTTTGGGACACTCGGTAGAGTGAACGAATGAAATTCGATATCATTCGATAATGATTAAGGACTGATCCTTTCTGAACATTTTCTTTTTCTATTCAGTCTGATACCTCGAATATTAAGGATGCTACAGGGTTTTATTAAAAATAGTACTTTTTATGGGTCGATGAATTTCCCTTAATCTTTGTAGAGTGAACGAATAATATTTGATATCATTCGATAATGCCAAATTAAAGATTGATCCTTTCTGAACATTTTCTTTTTTTCTTCGCTCTGATACCTCGAATATTATGGATGCTACAGGGTTTTGTTAAAAATAGTGAATTGGCCTACTTTTTAAGGGTCAATGAATTTTCGTTAATCTTTGATATGTTATAGAGACCATTAAATCCAAATTTTTTATGACATTAAGTTTCATTCCTGATAGTGTTACCGTTATCTATACAGAGATAAATAAACACGCTCCAATTTATGCACTAAAGCACAAATTGGACCAGTCCTAAGCCTGGATCAAGTGTGAAGGAAGGCCTTCGAAAATATCATTTCACAAAATGGAAAACTTATTTATCCCTGTATAAGTAACGGCAACACTGTCAGGAATGAAACTTAATGCCATAAAAAATTTTAGATTTAATGGTCTCTATAACATATTAAAGATTAATGAAAATTCATTGACCCTTAAAAAGTAGGCCAATGCACTATTTTAAACAAAACCGTGTAGCATCCTTAATATTCGAGGTATCAGAGTGAATAAAAAAAGAAAATTTTCAGAAAGGATCAATCTTTAATTTGGCATTATCGAATGATATTGAATTTCATTCGTTCACTCTACAGAGTGTCCCAAAAATTGACAAAAAAACATT
The DNA here is from genome assembly GCA_016904865.1 of Pissodes strobi. Classification (NCBI taxonomy): domain Eukaryota; kingdom Metazoa; phylum Arthropoda; class Insecta; order Coleoptera; family Curculionidae; genus Pissodes; species Pissodes strobi. The sequence continues at coordinate 77,507 of MU186760.1, read as the reverse complement.
ACTTTCTTTTTAGCCCTGTATATGACATTAGGACCAATTTTTTTAAATCAGCAATACCTCTAACGAATTCTGAAAGAACCAGGCTACAATCTAACAAAAAAAAGCCAAAATCGAGTGAAGGGTTCAAGAGAAAATTGAAGTCAAACTTAGTATAAATTTTGCCCGTTCCCCTAATTATGCCGGTGTGTGTATTTTTGTTCCATGCAGCGGCTCCTGTACCATCATTGGTCTTGGAGCCGTCAGGGAACCAACTATTTTCTGTTGTTCTCAGATGTTTTTATATTTAAGATTATAATGGTCCACGAAAAAGTAAATCTGGTAAAAGTACACTGTAATATGTAAAAAAACTTCAATTTGCAGAAAAACATAGTCAATCACATATTTTATATTTAAGGTTATTTTAAGTGAACCTTTGGAAAAATTAATTAATGTGAAGAACTGTGCTTTGAAGTTTGGAACTGTTCATTTACCGTTAATAAAAAAAGATTTGTAATACTTTACGTCAAATAGTTATAAGTCTTGTGTTTCTTGAATAAAAGACATGTTTTTATTTCAATCCTCAGTATAAATATGAATATTTTGTGAAATATTACTATGTCCCTGTGTTTTCATATGTTAGTCGGCTGACAGCCTTTATGACCCAGACAAATAATATTGCAAAATCTTTCCGGCGTAATGCTGTATTTCACTGGACGATCATTGGGAATATTCAAAAGAATTCGGGAGCATGTTTCAATAGTTTATATATGCGAAAATGCGTAATATTGATCATTCCTGGTATATTAACTTTAGAAAAATAAGATCCAAGTATAAATAGGTTAATTATATTATACTTTTTATGGTGGTTCAATTCAGATTAGATAAACTATACCATTCTGGTCATTCTAACAGTAATTTTACTATGCTTGGCAGTTTTGGGTTCACTATGGTGTATCTATGGAATGGATGACTCAAAAGGGCAATAGAAAGGAAGATACGAAGAGAGGTCTCAAGAAACCGAGAAGCTGTGTTTCTCTTTTAGGGTTTATTTTAGAAAAATATTAGAAAGCCGGAGTATATAATTGTTATATGGAATATTTTTGTAAATAAGTATGTAATGGAATGACGAACATAACCGATGAATTTAAATACTTGCTGGAGGAACTCAGAGTGCTTGCCACTCGACAGGATTACAAGAATGTACAAGTACAAGAAACTTGTACAGGTAGATACCTTAAAATTAGAATATTTAATCTTATTAGAGACAATTTTAACCGTGAATTTCGGGATTCTAAATTAGTTGATAAAGAAAAATTGTATGTACCTAAGATAGATAGGTATTTTAACGCCATTTAGAGTGCCTTGAGGGATAGGCTAACCAAATTACAACCGCAACCGCCTAAAACTGAAATCAATATGTCAGAAAAAAAAAACGATTTTAAAATCGCGGCTGATTGATTCCGGTTATGGATGGCTTGAAAAACATCACCAAGCAGTTAATAGACTCGATAGAATTATATAATTCTCTTTTAGAATTAAACAAAATTATTTTTCTAACGAACAATTAATTAACGATTTAAGAAAGTATTTTATTTCAACAAAATTATCCCCTTTCTTATCTTTGACATTAAACAGCGCAAAACAAAGCTCTAAATCGATAGATGAATTTGGAAGGTCTTTTGAGGAACTTTTAGTTGATTTCACTTTAACGCAAGTGGAAGGTAATGAGGAAAGTGTAACTATTTTAAGGGCAGTATACGAAAATATCGCTATTAACTCTTTTGCAAACGGACAAAAGACGAGGAACTTTCTATGGCAGAATTTAGGCCAACATGCATTCAAATAGTAGCCGGAGCAACAGAGGGTTTTTAGAGAAAATGTTAAAAACAACGTTTCACAAGGTGTACTGGGCATATAAGATCACAAGGGTATTGACTTCATATCTTGTAAACTATGTTTAATTTGTTAAGCAATACACAATATATTGCAATTGCCCAGCACAGCTTATTTGACGATTATTATTACATTAGGTAATCAGGTTATTGTTTAATTAATATAAGATTGCATACTATGCATTTTGGCTAGCATATACGAATATTAATTTATAACCAATATAGTTTTATCGAAGCTTTCGTGATGTTCTTAATTCTCCTCAACCTATGAGAACCAATCTGATTACAAAGGGTCTGTTTCAGGAATTTTCAAAGGAATACTAGTTCAAGTTATCAATATCGCTATTTCAAATAATAATAAACATCCAAATCGAAGGTTTCAGAACTGGGGATTTTCTCTAGTCTAATTTGGACAAAGGACCCCCGCACCCGACAAGAGAGAATTTCGGGACCATACGATTTTCTTTAAATTTTAATATGTTGTAGGTATGGATAAGTACTTCACAAAAATGTATGTTATACTCTATTTCGAAATGGTGCGGAGTAATAAAACCTACTTATAAATGCAAAACGCTAACAGAGTGGTCAAATAAATTTTTGTGAGTTCTAAATATTTAGCCACAGCTGTTATAGCCTGCTGTATTATATTTTAACCATTCCACCCTGTTTTGTATGGCAATCCCGCTGCAAACAATAGGCTTTATTAGCAAAGGGGCCATTTTCTACCTGCAGTAGCGTACGTTTGGGTATTTAATTTAAAATACCTGTTTTACCTAAGTACTTTTATTTATTCACTTATTTATGTATATTCAAAAACAGTTAGTATTACTGTAACATTTTATCACATATAATATTTATATAATAAGGTATAAGAATTGCGATTTTGTGTAAACAGTTATGTAGAGAACTATGGTATCATTTTCGTCGTCAGAAAAATCCGTCGAATCTTCGTCATGTTCCAAGGATATAATTAAAGGCTCTACAATTAGGTCAATTAAATGGTCTAGTTTCCACATTTTTTCTTCTTCTTTTATAACATGCTCAATACACTTACGCCATTTTTCAGAATCGACATTTTTTAAAGATTCCTCAAAGATAATTTTAACATCTTTCATTTTAAACGTCGTGTTTCTCCTTGCTACATAACTTTTTACTTGGGCCCAAACAAGTTCAATGGGATTTAATTCGCAATGATACGGAGGCAGACGAAGAATAGTAATATTTCGTTTCTGTGCAATTTTGTCAACTACATACTTGGTGAAATGAGCTTTATTTGAGGACACTATGGACAACAGTTCCTTTTTCACCATACTTTCATCAAATGGTATGTTATTCTGTCTAAACCACTGAATAATATCCGCTTTTCCCCATGAATTAGTTGGTATTCTGTCAACTTTTCTGGAATGATAACTCGCATTGTCCATCACTATCACAGAATTAGGTGGAATGAGATCTAACATTTGTTCAAAATATTCTTCGAACACATCGCCATTCATGTCTTCATGGTAATCGCCAGAATGATTTGACTCAAACATTAACAAACCGCCCTCAACAAAACCATCAACACTTCCAAGGTGTGTAATAATCAGTCGCTTTCCTTTCCCAGATGGTGGTTTTAGTCCGGTGGACCAGCCTTGAAACTTGAAATATTTTTGTCTTGCCAAATCTTCCCAACCGTATATCCTTCATTAAGCCATGTTTCGTCCAGATAATAAATCTTTCTATTCTCACTTCGAAACTGCTTTATCTGTTTTAAGTAATGTCTCCTCCAGCAAATAATTTCATCTTTTTCGATTAGGAGCGATTTTCTGCTTTGTTTTTCCCAGCTGAAATTCATTTGTTTTAAAGTTGTCCACAATTTCTTCCTGCTTATCGTTGAAGACATATTTTGGTCTTGCTTCAAGGCTCCTAAAATTTTGTCGATGGTTGGTATTTCCTTATTAAAATAAAAGGAATGTACTGTTCTTCTAATTATAAGTTTGTAGTCTTCATCGATAGGCACCGTCTTTCTTCCTGAAGATGGTATAGGTGGTTTTACAGCTCCACTTTTTCGTTCACACCTTAATTTATATATCGACGTTTTTGAAACACCCGTCATTTGCGAACACATTTCCACCACAGTATCAACGCTATACAGAGGATTTTGATGTTTGAGGGCGTCATATACATTAAGAATAATATTCTTTTCGTTAACAGAAAATGGACATTTGCTCGCTCGTTTCACTGGAGAGAAACTGAATTAGCCATTTTAATTGAAACTATGAAATGAAACAAACACACTGTACCTTCTTCGGAAGAACAAATATAACTGAAAAATTACAATTACTTAAACTTTAGGGTATGCATACAAAAATCGTCAAATTTGAATGTTTACAATAGTAATAAAAAAACCTAAGTGTGATAAATATAATGCTGGGAAAGTCCGAGTATTAGGACAGGTAAACGTTTAAAATATGTACGTATATGTACGTAATTATGTACGCCTATGTATCAGCCATCAGAAAATGATTTATTACTTCGCATCATTTCGAAATAGAGTATAGAATATGGTGCCCCCACCCCCCCATTTGGCTACAGTGGCATATCAAAGTTACGTTAATCACAATACATATTTTAATTTTTTTTGCATTTTAAGCTAAAAAATAGTCTATATTTAATGGATCGTAACAGCTGTGGGCATACAAAATAATTTCTGGATGTAAGTCCAGTGGCGTACATAAAAATATTAAAAAATTGTGAAAAATATTTTTAATATTTTTATGTACGCCACTGGACTTACATCTTAAAAATTATTTTGTATACCCACAGCTGTTACGATCCATTAAATATAGACTATTTTTTAACTTAAAATGCAAAAAAAATAAAAATATGTATTGTGATTAACGTAACTTTGATATGCCACTGTAGCCAAATGGGGGGGCACCATATTCTAACATACATTTTTGTGAAGTACTTATCCATACCTACAACATATTAAAATTTAAAGAAAATCGTATGGTTCCGAAATTCTCTCTTTGTCGGGTGCGGGGTCCTTTCTTAACGACAGGCTTGATCACCTTGGCCTTGTAGAATTAGTAAATTATTCAAAGTATTCTTATGAATTGGGTTCTCTTTCAGAAAAGCAAGTTAATACCTTATTAGGGAATCACATATTTACAGAAAAGGATAACACAATTTATTTAAGACAAAATCCTCGATCGGCGTTCGTACTACGTACATCCTTGAGAGACCCGAATAAAATTTACAAAGAAAACAATATTCCGGAATTGTCATAAAAATACAGATAACGCGTGTTTAATTAAAAAGGTATTGACAAATGAAAATGTAATAAAAAAAAAACAATAATTTTTCAGTATCTATTGTTAAGGACGTCAAAAAATCAATAATGTAGAACATCAACAAATTATCCTTAATGACTAATATTTTACCATCCGGAGGTCATGCAGGAATAGATAGATTGCACACAATCATTTCCAAACTTTAAAAATGTAATTAAAAACAATCTTATTACCGATGGACCAATGCTTTCTACAGTATAAATGAGTTTATATCTTTCGATGTATAAATATGGGATAGGCATAAAAAAGAATAGGTTTTCTGTAGAAAGTTAGGTTGGATTTCTTTTCTTTTCAAGTTGTGTCTGAAATTTGAAACTGTAAAGTTGTTATTTTAATAATTCCTTATGTGTATTACTTTTAAACTTGATACAAAGATACTTTTATATTAAGTTACTTTATTTTATTTTAATATTGAGGTGTATTTAGAATTAATAGATTGTATTTAGAATGGATACTAGCTTGATCCACTCAATGATCAAGTCCAAAATTGACGCGTGGAAAAATGTACATTTTATTACACAAATAAACTGATTTGATTTTATTTGAACTTTAGCTTGCTACTTTCTATCTGACAGATATGATTCTATCCAGGAAAGCAAAGATCCTGTAATCCCATAATTGGACAATTTGAAATGAAGATACTGTGATCGACCTTGTTGAAAGCCTTGCAGAAGTCTGTATACATAGGGTGAGTTTTGCAGTTAATTTCGAAAGTTATTAATAAAATTACTGTTTATATGAAAAATTGGAACAGGCTGGAATTAAAGGAATATGCTTAAAATGGATTAAGTCTTTTTTGACAAGTCATTTTCATATATATGATATAAATATGAGGGGATTAAAAATAATGCTGCACAGTCGGAACTTGGAGAGAACAATATTGGTGCACTTCAAGGCTCTATTCTGGCTCCGCTATTGTTCCTGATATTTGAAGATGATTTGCCAATATTTCTGAATGACTCTGGTATTTCGTTGATTCAGTATGCGGATGAAACCTCTGCAGTTGGAAGCCACACAAGTCTAAATACTGACCTTGACCTGACAAATTTGGTTGTCAAAAAGATGTCTGAGTGGTGCAATTTAAATCGACTTGTCTTAAACAGTAATAAAACACAATTACTACATTTTACAAATAAGCATTCATCGCAAGCCACCAACATAGTTCTACCCCTAGGTGACAATTTTTTGGCAGAAAGTGAATCCATAAAGTTTCTGGGTCACATGATGAAGAGGAATTTAAATTGGATTGAACAGAGTGATATAATCGTTAAAAGACTAGCTTTGGCCAACTTTGCCATAATGAGATTGAAAGAAATAGTGGGACCAAATTCTTTATTATCTTTCTATTATGCATATGTTCCATCTAGATTGACATATGGCTTAATTCTATAGGGAAGTAATTTACCAACCGTTAACAGAATATTTCTATTCCAAAAACGGATCATTCGTACTGTTACGTTTTTCCCGTGGGTTTTTAACAGAATTACAACTTTGCTAATTTTCAACTAATACTCTCTTTATTCACTACCACTGTATACAATTTAACACTCTATACTACTCTTATAACTTTACAACTAATATCTATTCAACACTCAATGATTAACTGAACTAACCGACTGACTAACATTCGCCTTAGGTCTGCTTATATATAATCTTAAATCTATCACGAATATTCGGGAAGTATTCCGACGCCACACGCCACTCTATATGATCTCGACGAGGCCATCGAGACAATTCCAGCGATCCTGAAACTTCGCGACCGGCCGGGCTATGAGTCATACAGACAGGGAAGCGAGCGGCACGGCGGCGGCTAGTTTTATAGGGTAGCACAAAAACGTTCGGATGGTTGTATAGGCTAGCCGTAACAGTACTATAGCAGGGGCGCATTATTTGGAACATTGTGCTCCAATTTTTATAAATCTTGGAATCATGACAGTTTATGCTCTTTATCTTTTTAATATAAGCATGTTTGTTAGGGATAATATATCAGAATTTAGTACAAATTTATCAGTCAGTTCTGGACTCATTAATACTAGAAATGCAGATCGTTTAGCTGTACCAGGGCATCGTTCAACATTCTTCGAAAGAGGTACACATTATATGGGTATCAAGGTTTACAATGCACTACCACAGCACCTTAAAGAAAGTCTTGACAGAAAAATATTTAAACAAAAATCAAACCATTCTTTATAAAGCACTCATTTCATTCTTTTTATGAATACTTTAATCATAGACCAGAGACTTGTCTGTACTGTTGTGGGCGAGTTTGAGAGTAATTGGTGGGCCAACTCTATAATTAACTGACTAATTAGGTATGTTATGTTTTGTATTTTACATTTTATACTTTTTAAATTGTGTAATTCGTAGGATTTATTGTGTTGTTTTATTTAATCCAATCACTAATCTTACTTGACTATATATCTGTAATCTGTGTAATTTCAAATCTATGATAATTGTGTTGCTTGATTAGTTAAGTTTTAAAATTCATTCTTATTCATTTGATTTGATTTTATTATTGGTAATATTACAAAAAAAATTGCTTTTACAAGTCATCAAAAATATATACATAGATATCAAATGTCAAAAACACTACTGACTAAAAATATTCTAAAATACATTACAAATGTCAATGAACAGTTGATTAAAAGGGGTACCTACCTAACAGACACACTAACATAAAAATAAATACTAGCTATTGAAACATACAAAATGGACATGCTGGGCATAAATATTTACTTAAGTTAAAAAAAATAACATGAATACACATAAGTTAAAATTGGGCAACAGTATCTATCACAATTAAAGGTTAAAATCACTTAGCAAGAATTCCTGAAATGTATAAAAAGAATGCCCAACAAGATATTGTTTAATAGTTCTGTTAAAATCCCTATCATCCAAGTTCTTAATGTAAAGCATTACAGAATTTAATTCCATAGTGATCAGAGCCACGCCTAGTTCTCTCCAATCTATGGAAATCAGGCACAAGTCTGTCTCTATTTCTGGTTGAGCAGGTGTGAATGTCACCATGGGTTTCAAAATGTTGAATGTTTTGTTTTATGAAGTTAACACAATTAAGAATAAAAATACAAGGAAATGTGAGCAATTTAAATTCAAGAAATTTATGTCTACAGCAGTCTCTATACTTAAGTCCTGATACATCTACGTTACAGTTTAAAAATTTGGGCAGCTCTAGGAGCATAACCCCAGTTTAGAATTGCATATGATATATTCGAACAAAAATAACCATGATATGCAGTCAAAAGTGTATTAACAGAAACACAGTTTGACAGACCTCTAATAAGATAAGTAATCTTTGAAAGTTTGGAGCTAAGATTATTAATATGAGTTTCCCATGTGAGTCCGGGGTCCAGGTAAACACCCAGAAACTTAACAGATTCCTCAGACGATAGAGTGGAACGGTTATTTCTAGAGTGAAATTCAGATTTTGGGTCTTACTAGCATTCAAGCTTAAACTATTTGCCAGAAACCAGTCTTCAACCTGTTCTCGGGCAGTTTCTATAGTGACTTGGATATTATCCGATGGAGAGTACTGGTGAAGGCAAGTTGTATCATCCACAAACAGAACAAACAATTGATTTACATTGTCACCCACAGTAGGAATTAATGTAGATAAAAAACAGCAATGGCCCTAATACTGAACCCTGTGGTACACCATACAAAATTGGTTTACTATCTGAAGAAATATTGTTATAATAAACATACTGTCTTCTGTCCCCACTCAAATAGGACTCAATACTAGATTGATTAAAGTTATAGTGGCTGAGTTTGCTGTAGAGTATATCATGAGAAATGCAATCAAATGCCTTTGTAAGATCAAGAAAGGAAGCATAGGTGTCATGTCGGTCCTCAAAGCCACCTGCAATAAATTCAGTAAGCTTGTTAATAGCCAAGGAGGTCGACCTTTGGTTTCGGACACCAAACTGACTTTGAGTGAAGATGTTATTAGCTTCAAAGTACAAGTTTATTTCATCTTTCATTAGAGACTCAAGGATTGTTGAGATGATAGGCGATAATGAAATAGGCCTATAGTTGGTTTCACTATTGGGACTACCTTTATTCTTAAAAATTGGAACCACCTTGGCTATCTTCAACACTGCTCGGAAGTAACTGTTACGAAAACACTGGTTAAATAATATAGTTAAAAGTGGAGATATGATGATGTTTAAGTGCTTAATAATCATTGATAAAATATCATGACACTCAGACTATTGCTATTTTTGAAACCATTGGACTTTTAGCCTATTCTTTGCTTGACAACCCGTTACTTCTTTGTAATAGATATCCTCACTTTATTGTATACAAAAATACATGTTCAAAGCAGATATGAAGACATTTTTATAGAAAAATTGCTATTTTTAGTTGCTCTAAATTATTAAAAACCCAAAGAGAATAAAACAGATACCTACTTACAATTGTAAACTTCTTTTCAAAATATGCCGACCAGTTCACAATATATTGGCCAATGGTGACAATAATAAAAACAATAATGCAGACTTCAGCAATGCCCATTTTACGGACATATCTGTAGTAGTATACAGCTGATCTCCAGTTTGGTAAACCATTAACAAGTACTTCGTCATAGTATTTTCTTTTTGTGGGATTTTTCAACACATCATACACACTCACCAAATTTCGAAACAGTTCTGAAGTATCTGTCTCAAGATTTTTATCTGGATGCAACTTTAGAGATAGCGTTCTAAAAGCAGAACGTATCTCTGAGCTAGAAGCTTCCTAAAACAATAATCGTATACAAATTACAACTAGTTATAAAATACGTAAATAATAAATACCCACTCACTTTAGAAATATTTAAAAGATCGTAAAAATTTTCCTTTACTTCATCAACAACATCAAATACTACTAACTGCTCTGAGTCCCATGCTAAACCACTATTTACATGCATACAAAATATTAAAACATATAAAAATATCATGTTGCACAAATATTGAAATATTATACTGAAAAATTAAAAATTATTGAAATTTAAACCATATAAAAAAGTTATAGACAGAGTCTGTTGTAGAGGTGTGTCGGTCCGGATGGACCCGGTCCAAATGAACGAATCCAGTAACGGAACGAGTCGGACCGAATCCGTCATATCATTCGGACCCGGTCCACTACTTGCTTTAAAGGAGCAGAAATCGCGGTGCGAGGACTGCAAGCGATGCCGTGGTGAATCGGTTCGGGTGAACGATTTATAGGAGTCTAGTTCCTTGAATTAATACAATTCGGTCCGAGTCCGGAATTTTGTTTGAGAAACCTTTTGCGTAATAATCGCGTATGCATTTGTTATTATAAGAAAATTTTTAATGGTTGCTTTTATTTTAAAATTTTAAATAATATTTTGTTTACATTAAAAAAATTTAGGACAATAGATATTTTTAAAAAAACTAAAGAAAATAGCAGAAATTTTTTAAAACAAAATATATTTATATTCCTATATATATAAAATATAAACTACAAGAGCTCAGTTCCATTTGATATGGAAATTGTTGATTTTGTATAATTTTATGCTGCCTATTTAAAACCAAATTCGTATGGTGTTCAATATCAATATTATTTTCAATTTAAATAAACCATTTAAACCTCACAAAATCTTAGAAAGAATAATGCAGGTTATGCAAAAACTCCCGTCGGCAAAACACAAACGTTTGTGTTTCACGGCGCGGACCGGGAAGCGATCGATAGGTATGTGACATGCCAAGAAGGAGCAGTGAAGCCTGAATCGGTCGACTGGACCGAATCCATTGGACCGGGTCCACTGACGGACTGATTCAGATGGACCGAATCCATCAACGGACCCCGACCGCCCATCACTAGTCTGTTGACAACAATGTTGTTGACGTTTAAAATAATTTTAACCTTAAACGTCAACCATGTCCTATGTCAACAAACTATTTCTTCTTCATATTTAGATAACTAGGTTACGTAACGTGGCATTCCCCGGTTGGTATTCGGCCATCTCCACCCCTCTTCCGGCGCATAGACAGAGGCAAAGCGACCCTTTTGCATGTGTTACACGTTGTTTCAGTTTGAGGGGCCTGTTACGTGGGAACTTCCAGTATGACGGACCTGTGCCCCTGGTGTGATTTTGGCTGCCATCAAGGTCGAATGTTACAAACCTACAAAGTTGTTAAATATATGCTGGTTTTTAGTTAGATAAAGCAAAATATTCGTAAAAAGTGCATCCAAAGTACGGGCACGTATTACAATAAGTAATATTTCACTTTTCGCATGGTCCTCCGCTCGCTACAAGGGCTCAAGAAAAGGAAACTTATCAGGTGCTAACCCAAACGTAACCCAAGGCATACCCAAAATCAAGAAAAAAACTGTTTAGAAACTTAACCGTAAAAAAATAAAAAAGCAACGGGGTTTGAACCCGGGCCGCCGCCGATAGTCGCCGACTTGAGTCCTAACCATCTAAACCTCTCGACCACGAGGGCTCTTGCTACAAATTGAATGCAATCGCTCGAGTCAACGCCACCTACACTAGATGGCGTTGGAGACGCTTTTACCTTGATGGCAGCCAAAATCAAAACTGTTGCGAGACGCTCATCAACAAACTCTGCAGTTATAGATGCCCTAGCGTTTCGATGCCTTGAGGTAATGATAGAATACTGGAACTGACTTGTGAAACGCAAGTCATTATATCTTGTATATACATTGTATATAATTCTGTAAATAGATATATGTTGTACCACGGTACAGGGAGAAACGGTATGGTATTGCGCACCGCTGCCGGGCTGTGACGTAGTTTGCGTAGAGTCTCAGACATAGCGCGCATTTAAAATATATTGGTTTCACGACAAGAATTGCATAGATTTAAAATCTATGAAATTTAGCAATAACTTATGATTTGACAAGTAGTAAAAATGTTTTTTCTATGTGATAAGATGTTTTTCATGTGGAGAAATAATTGTTTATCCAATTATACCAATTATACTACTAGCAAATTCAGTTGTTTTGACAACACTCTGCGTGCTGAAATTCTAAAGTATCTAATTGAAATAAATATACAGTATTTTTTATGTTATTAGTTATTATTTTCACAACGTAGAAGCTAAAATGTTTAAGTTATATTTATGCTTCAACTTGTACGCCACATAGCCAGCTATGTAGTTTAAAGACTGCTGGGTGATCTTTTCTTCGCTTTCAAAGTCTTCTAGTGTAGCGTAAGGTGGTCTTCTGGCATATCCAATAGGTCATTGCTTCTTCTCACACCGTTTTCAGTTGGCACGTCCAAACTATAGCTGTACATGTCCAAATCCATCATAGCCCTATTTGAAACTATGTATCACTATTTTTTCTTCGTTTTACCATACGAGAAGACCTATATAAATTACCTTTATTTTCCTTTCCAGTTATATTTAAGGCAGGTACGGCATCCTGTTTAAGACCTCTCTTAGTTTTTGATGTGTAATTTAATACCTTCTCTATAAGTGTAGGCTCAGCAAAATAAACGTTCTCAAAATGAACAGAACATATGTAAGCTAAAAGTTAGATGTATTGTTTTCTTTTACAAATTAATTACAACCTATCACATAATAGACCACCTAGCTAGTTAAATAATATATACCATTCTTTACGTTTATCTCATCTTCCCGTCTACACGCAATGATACACTTTTTACACATCAGCTCTTTATTTGTTGGGGAACGAATATATTTAATATTAGTGCCTTGAGTAGATTTAGTAGTTATTACACTTTGCCACAGCACATCCAGGCATTTTGAAAAACAAATAAAACATTCACAGTTGGAAAACCACGATGTCAACTTGTACAAACGTACAAATCCATATAAATCGAATGCAGTCGTCTTGATTTTCTTACGCAAACTACGTCAATGCGCGAACTCGACGAGTTTTGACTGCCGGAATACTATACCGTTTCTCCTTGTACCGTGTGTTGTACATAGTGTATTGTCCTTAGTATTATGAGCGCCTGCTCCAAATGAGCAGTTGAAGCAAGGTTTTTGCAAAGTTTTCCTTGCATAATCACCAGGCAGCAATATATCACACTTAATACTGTACTAACCAGCCTTCCAGCTTCGGCCAATACAGTAATTGAGTGACATTGAAGGGTTAAACCCACGTAATGAGCACGCCACCGGCACTACTACTGCCCTTAGATTAAGTAGGATTAGATCAACCCCCTACGGGTGCCATAATCGGTTGGCCATGACGTTGGATGAACAACGCCTGGCATAAACAACTGATAACACTTGGTTATATATTACCTAAGGCATGCATAGTTCTAAGATTTGTAGTTGTCAACTTATCAATATTCAAATAAATTATCAGTCAGTCATGCCCTAGCGTTTCACAATACGTTGCGTGGACCGGGTCACAGGCCTTCAGATTTGTTTTACATTTCATTTTCACTTCACGCATGACCCTCCGCTCGCTCCAGAGCGCAACCAAACAACACTAACTCAATAAATGCCCAAAAATCAAGAACAAAAACTTTTTACGAACATAACTTAAAAAAAGCATGTCTTGCCACTGGAATCGAACTACTAGAGTCTAGCGCTAGCGGAGGACCGCCGGTCCTCCCATCTACCCACGTTCGTAGTGGAATGTATTCGCGCTGCTGTAACTCAAGGCATGCCCAAAAATCAAGAACAAAAAACGTTTTAGAAACATCTTAAAAAACGCATGTCTTTTCACTGGAATCGAACCACTAGAGTCTAGCGCTAGCGGAGGACCGCCGGCCCTCCCATCCACCCATCCAGCCTTACGTTCGCAGTGGAATGTATTCGCGGAAACACATGCAAGCTGCTATATATCCACTATAATACTGCTTTTGTTAAATATATCCTGGTTTTTAGTTAGATAAAGCAAAATATATGGTAGATAGTGCTGATAAAGTACGGGCACGTATTACAACAAGTAATATTTCACTTCACGCTTGGCCCTCCGCTCGCTTCGCTCGCTCCGTGGCTCAATACAAGGAAACTTACCAAGTTCTAACCAAAGCCATACCCAAGACAAACCCAAAAATCAAGACAAAAACTATTTAGAAATCTAATCTTAAAAAAGAACCGACGGGGTTTGAAACCGGGTCGCCGAAGTGAAGGCTAACCATCCAGACCCCTAGACCATCTGCGGACTGACAAACAAGGAAACAACTGGTTGCATCACGAAGACATGGAAGGGAAGTCAAATGTAAGGGTGGATGGGAGGGACAGTAGTCCTCCGCTAGCGCTACAGTCTAATAATAGAACCCGTGCCGCCGTATAAGAAACACATCATTCAACCACTGAGCTACGCGACCACTTGAAAGCAATTCGCTGGACCATAAAAATATGGTGTTTGTCAACAATGTAATGCGCGCGCAACTCTGAAGACCTGTGACCCAATGAATAAAGCTTCTTTATTCATTGCTGTGACCGGGGGTTCGGAAACGTCAGTAGACGTTTATGGATGCTTCTATAAGTTCTGTGATCATTAGCGGCTTGCTCCCAAGATGCATTCCGTATTTCCCTTTACTATTGGTCGAAACAATTGGGTGGGACTTAGAACATTTGCTTACTATTTTAGAATGTCTAATAAGTGGATTATTTTCGGCAGGCCCAATGGTCCAGTGATTAGATGCTGTTTGTGATATGGCATCTCAGGATTCCCAGGTTCAATTCCCGGCAGCGAGATTTCAGTTCGTATTGCACTTGTGAACGAGATGCGTGATTGTCTAGCTGATGTTAAAATTCTGAGAGAGCTATTCCCTTTTGTGATCACAAAGAATCCCCCTTTGTGTTTGTGATTGAATAAGTTTAATATCGCACTTCACGCATGGCCCTCCGCTCGGTTCGCTCGCTACAGGGGCTCAACGAACAGGAACTATCAAAAACTAACCGGAGGCATACTCAAAATCAGGAAAATGCAGTACGACAATCCAAGCTTACACCTTCTCCATTACCGACTCAAACAAGCAATTCTTTACAGGTAGTATTTGTAATTAAATTTAATCGGGAAGCATCAGTAAGATATTCAATCACAAAGCAAAGAACTTTCTCAGGATTTTAACGCATAATATTTCCTGGACCATAAAGATATCTATTTGTCAGAAATCTGTGTGTAATGCCCAGGACTCGTCAGGAGGGAGGACTCGGCGCGCGGCGGATATTTCAAAAAAAGTTTGTGTCTACACCTACACTGAGCCATCCATAATAATAAATATGGAAATTTGAATTTGGAATTTGGTTGAATTCTTAGACGATGGAAAAAATCGTCTAAAGGTTGAATTATTTGGAACTGGAAATATTGAATTATTGGAATTGTGGAAATAATACATGAACTACTGAAATGAGTAACATGAAAAAATGTGTGGGTAAAGAAAGTTTTCAACGAATGAATTATTTATTACAGGTAAAATAGTTTTTAACAGTAAAGTAGAAGTCGGCCCCAAAACAACTTTTTAGTCAGTTTTGGGGCATAGATAAATACAAGGATAAATATTAATTGGGGTTAGCGTGGTTTGGTTAGTTCCGGTAAATGAATGAAGGAATCCAGACAAACATCTAAGCTACATCAAATTATTTGTAATTATTGCTTTTACGGTTTACTGCTATTTTTGGATTATACGGAAAATTTTTATGTAGTTACATTTTAGTGTCCTTAGGGATTACAAATATACTGGCGGAGCAGAGAAATATTTTAAATTTTTTAAGGTTATGTTTGTTTTTTTTTAAATTTGGGTTAGTTTTTGTTGGTTGCGCCCCCGTAGCGAGCGAAGCTAGGAGGGTCATGCCAAAGTGGACCATGCGTGAAGTGAAAATATAAAAGCCATAATAATACCTTGGTTGAACATAGAATTTAAAAAACACGTATTCGCTTATCTGCCCCTATATTTGCAATCCCTAAACACTAGAATGTGAGTATATAAAAATTTGTCTATATAATCCAAAAACAGCAGAAAACCGTATATGCAATTGTTACCAAATAATTGTTTGGCTGAGGCTAGTTAACTGCCGTTTTTTGGGGGTCCATATCACTAGCGCAAAAAAACTAATAGTTTTTCTATAAAAATAAGGACATTTTCAGTGTTGTAAAGACAGATTATTAACAAAAAAAGTGCAAATTTATGTTTTCAAATCCTGTGCATGTTAACACTGCAACGAATATGAATTTGAATTAATTAATTACATAAATTAAATATAACAACATAAATGGCTTGTAAATGCATTTTCTAGGCAAAACTAACCAAAACTAAAAGTACTTACAATAGAAGCATATAATGTTAAAAAAACATATGGAAAGTTTGAAAAATTTGGAAAATTTTAAATCCTCTTCTTGACCTATGCCACTGATCAAAAAGTAATATCTTTTCTTTTTTTTTTTATCAGCTTAATATGGCTAACTATCGCTACATTGTAATAAATTGGAAAATGCAATAAAAGTTAGAAAATACTAACATAGCCTATGTGAATACTACTAATATTTCACTTCACACATGGTCCATTGTGGCATGCAAAAACACACATGGTCCATTGTGGCAGCAAAAACTAAAATCAAAATCTTTGTTAATGATAATACTTACATGCCATAACGCACTTTCACAAGTCAAAACCTAAAACATGGTTACATCAACAAAACACTCCTAAATAAGGTTTAAAACTTTAGCTCCAAGTTGAAGCCAGAACACAAATTCCAAGCTCCAAGTTACAACAATTAAACAATAAAGATTCAATAGACAAAACAAGATTAAAATACCTAGTTACAAATTGAAATATCTACATTCCAAATTATTTCTTGATTGACAAAAAACTCTCATTTAAGGACCATTTTGGGTTTATCATTAGGTCTACAAAAGAGTTTGATAATTTGGACAGCCTTATCACTTTGTTCAACTCTTTAATAAAATCTAGATTGCAATATGCTGCTCTGGTGTGATTTCCGAGTCATCAAGTACATGTGGACAGGCTCGAAAGCGTACAAAGGCGATTTCTAAAATATCTAAGTTTCTAAGAGGATGGGATTTATCCTCCAAGAGGTTTTGACCATCAGTTATTATTAAAAAAGTTCAACTTGCCTTTCACTCAAACAAAGTACAATTCTAGCAAGCCAACTCTTCCTGTTTAAATTATGTAACAATCTTGTTGATTCTGCTGATCTTCTTAATGGTCTTAATTTTTCTGTATGAATACGTTCACACCGCAAATTTTATCTAGAAAATTACTTCACTTATACTTATCTTGCGAGAAATTAACCTATATATCGAGCCTGTTCATTCTATAATGCTCTGCAGAGCTGCATCGATATAAACTTATTTGTAGGTTGTAGTGGTAGTTGTAAAGTCAATAACAGGCGGATAAATCCGATGAGGGTATTGTTTTCATTGGTCCAGTTTATTTTTGAATGCATTAACATTCACTGCTGACACTGTGTCTTGAGACAATGAATTCCACAAATACACCACACAATTTATAATAAAGTTTTCCCTCTGTAATTTTGCAGTCGTCCGTTCCTTATAAATTTTTTTGGTATGAGCTCGTAGTTGAACTAGAGGAATCTGGTTTTGGTGAAAGATATTTTTTATATTGCACTGGTAATGACCACAAAGTATCTTATGGGTTTCAATTAAATCTCCTCTATGTCGCCGTTCGCGTAGCGTAGTTAGTTGTAATTTTTTTAGCCTTTCAAGGTATGGCAGGTGTTGCAATTCTGTAGGAATTTTGGTAGCTCTCCTTTGTACTTGTTCAAGCTTCTCTAAATCCTTGACATAGAAAAAGATTTATTAAATTGTTCAGCAAACTTTTCTGCAGTTGTAACATTGTTCAAAACATCTTGACTAGCCCCGTCCTTCAATGATATGTTTGATACCCTTGAATTAAGATTTCTAGATATATATCTGAAAATCTTCTTCTGTGATTGTGATGCGGCCAGGTTATGCTCATAAGCCTTCCTGGCATCTATCAGCTTTTGCTTTAAAATATTATTTTGAGATCTATATTTCTGGTTGTTTTCCTGAGTTTTATTATTTTTGTACTTATCCCAGCACTTACGTTTTATGTTAAGTTCTTTAAAAATTGTGTGAGTAATCCATGGTTTTTGTTGATTTACTTTTGTAGGTCTTAATGGAATGTATTTATTCACAGCATCATTAATTATTTTGTAGAAGTTAAAATGATTACTTTCCTCCAATATAATCTGTTGATCTCTGATAAACTTGTTTATTTGTTCGTAATTAGCAGTGTAATAATTTCTTCTTTACCTTTTGTGTCTGTTTTGGGGATAATTTAATCTGGGCTTTTGCTCTTATTACTATATGGTCACTTCTTCCAATTGGTGGTTCTGAGATTAGGTCAGTCAAATCTTTGAAGACAAAAATCTTGCCAGTTGTCTGTAATCTATAAACCCATTTTGATTATGTTCTTTCTTTTACTATTTTAGTTCTAAGTAGTTTTAATTGGCATTTAATGTGATTTGGTGATTTGGTTCTTGTGGCCGAAATATGTCATATGTGTGATTTTCATATCATTGGCCAATTGTCTAATTTTTAGGATTAAGTGTCGTTGGTGTCTGTTTTTTTGAATTTTTTTTATACATATTTTAGGCTCTATTAAGTTCTACTAAGTTTGTTTATATGTGCATTAATTGTCTTTTTATTGGGATTATTCCTGTCAGACAATAAAGAATTGAATTGAATTGAATTTCTATACTAAACCAGTTCCAAATTAATCCCAGATTAGTGCTTTTCGACGTGCTTTTTTAGTTTTATTATATGAGTTCACTGAAATCACAGTTTAGGAACTCAGCTTCGCTATAGAAGAGCGTGTCTCTCTTAAGAAAACTTTTTATTTTATTTTCAAATAATTGGACACTAAGCTGCTTAATGCGGTCAGATAAGACATTAAAAAACTTAATACTGTAGTGGTTCTGCCCATCCCTAGTTCTCGAGGTCCTACTATAGGTTACAGTAAGTTTGTCCCTTGCTCTCATGCTATAATTGTCTCTGTTATGCGTGTAACGGTTTACATTTTTCTTTATGTGCAAAAGACAGCACAGGATATACAGGGTGTCTTAAATACCGTGTGCCACTAAATATTTTTAAGCATTTTTCATAAATCACCCTGTATCTTAGAAACTAACAGGAATTTGACGACACTGTAGACGGATTCTGAATGGGTATCAAAAAACGCAACTTTTCTCTAATTTAACCAACCTCGTAGCACTTACCGTTTCGGAGATAGCAATAGTGGCACACGGTATTTAAGACACCCTGTATATTGAAGGTAGGGTAAGTATTTTCAGAGATACAAAGGATCCCCTACAACGTTCTGAATAACGCAGCCCAGCAACCACCCCTGACGCACCTTATTAATAAATTTTTGATAGTTTTTTTGAATTGGTTTATAGAAAGTTCTTTATTATCATTCTGCAGTACATTAATATATTATTATACAATAATAATTTGTTGCTGTGCGTGATTTTTGGAGCGATAAAGAGTCTGACCTTATGTCATTATGATATCTTGTAGGATAATTATAGAAGCAACTGTTTGTTTGAAAATTGCTTGGATTTTGATATGCATATAAACTGATGACTCATAAATAAATCTTGATGGTGTTGTCATTTAGCGCTGTGTAGTTTTCTTTCACATCCTAAATATTATTTCTGCATGACAAGAGTGGCCTCAGATCAGGACTGCATAGCATGCAACTGACTGGAACAATCGATGGAATGTCTGGATCAGCAACGAAAAAGAGACAAGGTGTTCCAGGTTTTTTTAGTAAGTAAATTGTTTTTGTCAACTTATCTGCCAAATAATTTATTTGCTTTTCAAAGGAAAGGGCAGGATCAAGGTAGATGCCAAGGGATTTTACCTCTTGTTCTATTTGGACGTGGTTTCGGTGTCTAAGTGAGAACGATAATTTAAGTGTTTTTTCATTATTGAGAACAAGTTTATTTGGATTAAACCATTTTTGTAAGTTTAATAAGTTATCATTTGTTTTATTTATAAGATACTCTATATCCACATGGCTATTTATAAGAGCTGTATCATTAGCAAATAGGCTTAGAGGAGTGGTATTGGGTCGTTATGTCATTTATATAGATTAAGAACAGTAATGGGGCTAAGAGTGATCCTTGTGGTACCCCAAACTACCATTTTTGTGGAAGAGCAAGTTTTAAATAAATTTGACTGGTAACGATTTGATAAATAGTAAAAAATGAATTGCACTTTGACTTGTTATAATGTGGCATCTTTTCTAATAGAATTTCATGTGAAACACAATCGAATGCCTTTGAGAGGTCACAATATACAACCTCCACATACTGCCCCCTCTCAAAGGACCCGCCTCTGCCATCTACCATCCTCAAAAGAGCCTGGGTGGTTGACTTTCCCATTTGAACCCAAATTGACATTCATCAAAAAGATTGTTTGGCTCAAAGTAATTATAGCCTGCTCCCTTTAAATAGCCTCAAATACCTTTGATAACACAGGGGGGTCTGAAGCTATTTGGGTGATCTAGGTTTCCCTTTTTAATTCAATTCAAATTCAAAATTAATTCATGTTAATCTCACTGACTTCTTGAAAGGAATATGTTGGCTGTTGTGATTTTAACCCTGCAGTAGTCGCGCGCGGACTCTCACTCCGCGTTCGTCTCTTGGCAATATTTCCGATATCCGCCCCAGTGACTCGCCTCTAGCGAGCATGGTTATAAACCATAATGGGCGGGACTTGGTAGTTTACTATTTCAGAACATCTAATATTTCACTCACGCTTGGCCCTTCGCTCGCTAGGGGGCCTCAAGAAAAGGAAACTAACCAAGTGCTAACCCAAGGCGTACCTAAAATTAATAAAAAAAAACTTTTTACAAACATAACTTAGAAAAAAAGCCTTACCACTGGCGGGAATCGAAACCGCAGCGTCGTGTCGGAAACGCAGCATCGAACCAGTGGGCGATTAGAGCCGTTACAGGTAACTCGCTGGACCGTAAAGACATTCAAACAAACCCTCCAAATAGTAGACAATTCAAGCCCCGCCCACCCAAATATCATTATGGTTTGTAACCGCGGCTCGCTAGAGGCGAATGCCCCAGTGTGCCACTGCCCCACTAAGTAGCTTCTCGGTTTAACCCGATGAATCGATTAGTAGTGATTTGCAAGTGATAGAGTGGAGTTATCTTCTGCAAATTTAGATTGCGGACTGCGAATCCGCGCGCGATTGTTTACGTTCTTGTTTTTATTCAGAGGTCAAAAAGTAATATTGTATTTGCACCACATTTTGTAAAACCTGCGGCAAATGCAAGATAGTAAATGCTGGATTGTCTGACCACCAGACTGTATTGTGTTCTTTTTTGCAAGACAGCAAACACTACATTAAAAAAAATAATGGGAAGATTGTATACTAGGAGGAACTTACGTAAATTTAAGGAACACTGTGCGACAGATCGGAATGATAACATGTTTGATAGTAGTGAACCTCTACAGATATCATTCTGTTTTGGTGGATGTTTTCGAGTTGGCTTTCCCTCTCGTGACAATTGAGAAAAAAGAGAAAACTAATAAATTCGGGGAGTTTTTGGGAATTGTGAATGACATATTCGGTGGACATGGTAATGCCCTTGTCCCTGACACTTTGACGGCTGGGTCAGTCAGCAGTTTTTATCAGGGTATATTTTTGAGTCTCCGAAAAGATACCGCTATCTGATGGCGATCCGGGATCATACTTGAGCAATATTCGGTTCCTCAAACATTTTTCCTTAAGGCCACATACCCAACTGAAATAAAAGATGCTTTACGCAACATGAAAAACAAAAATTCTACATACTGTTACGGCTAGCAACCATCCGAATATTTTTGTGCTACCCTATAGAATTGGCCTTGCCGCGTCCCGCGTCTATCTATGTATGAGTCATCGCCAGCCGGCCATGGCGATGCCTCCGGAAATTTTCCGCTCTGGTGGGGGTAATAAGCATCCCCTTTTCTTCTCATTCTTTTCCACACTCGCTCGAGGGCGTCTTAATTGTCCCATTGTTCAAGGGAGGCGATCATGATAATAAAATTCTTTTAACTTTAGACCTATATTATCTATAACCCTTCTTGCAGTTACAAAAAATTGTATTACCAACAGTGAAATTCAAAATGTCGTCAGGCTGCTTCGAAAAGTGTTGCCAACTGTGAAATACAAAATGACACGCGGCTCTAAAAATTGAGCTACAGATATTTGCAAAATACTGTTTTTGCGGCCTTTGACCCCGCGGCGGTCAAACCGGTAAGGAAGTCTCACACGTTATTTAAAACCCTAATACTAAGGTACATGCGAAAATTCAGCATTATTTAGATATTCGACAATCGGCTTAACATTGTGTGGCGGTGCGCCATCTTGTTGTCAAATAAGATTGTTGTACAGAACTAATTGAATATTCTCTAAGATGACCTTCTGCATCATTTTGTAAAATTCTAAGTATATATATCCATCAAAACAATTGGTCCAATAATCTTATTACGCAGCAAACATGAATAATTGACCTACGTCCCTGTATTTTGTTGGGATTTTCTTTTGGTCCAATAATGTTTGTTTTTTCTGTTGAACATTCCCGATGTGGTAAAAGTGGCTTCATCCGTAAAAACGATCTTATTTGCCTTGATATTTATTCGCAGTAATGCAGCTCTTGTTTTTTACATATCTGTATTTTGAATACGAATGAATTTAGATCTATGGTGTGTCATATTAAATATGCATAGAATTTTAAGCAGAATTGAATTCAAGAATCGGGACTATTATGTTGTCATTTAAGTGTGCCAGCCCTTCCGATCTAGAAATCATACCGATTATTTAAATATTCGGTAACCGGAGTAACATTGTGTGGGGGTGCGCCATCTTATGTCAAATAAGATTATTATACCGAACTAATGGAATATTCTGTAGATGACCTTCTGCATCATTTTGTAAAAATCTAAGTATCTCTCACGATTTAAATATCCATCAAAAACAATTGGTCCAATAATCTAATTGCTCAACACGTCCCTGTATTTTTACAACCTGTATTTTGTGGGGATTTTCTTTTGGTACAATAATGTTTGTTTTTTTCTCTGAACATTCCCGATGTGGTAAAAGTGGCTTCATCCGTAAAGACGATCTTATAGTCCTTAATATTTCTTCGCAGTAATGGCTGTTGCCTCATATTTTCCTTCGTTAAATTTTCCACCGGCAGGAACTTATAGGGCCGAAATTTATAATATTTTAAAATGATAACAATACGAAGACATATTAAAGTATAATGCAGCGCCCGGGATAGAGGCCTCTGGATTTTCTAAAATGAGAAGATATGCTAATAGACATTTTATTTGGAATAATTTAGATAAAATTCTACATACTGTTACGGCTAGCAACCATCCGAATATTTTTGTGCTACCCTATAGAACTGGCCTTGCCGCGTCCCGCGTCTATCTATGTATGAGTCATCGCCAGCCGGCCGCGAAGATTCAGGAACGCTGGAATTATCTCGATGCCCCGGTCGAGAATCATATAGAGTGGCTTCGCTTCTTCCCGGGAATTCGTGATAGATTTGAGATTGTATATAAGGAGCAGACCTAAGGCGAATTGTAGTTAGTTAATCATTGAGTGTTAAATTGTAAAGAGCTATTAGTTGTAAAGTTATAAGAGTAGTTTAGTGTGTTTAATTGTATACAGTGGTAGAGAATAAAGAGAGTATGAATTTAAAATAGTAAAGTTGTAATTTCGTTCAGAACCTACGTGAAAAACGTAACATTTGGTGTCAGAAGTTGGATTGTGAAGAGAACAGACTGGTGAAGTATTCTGCGAAGAGAAAAGAGGATACAAGTACGTCAACGAGACCGTTTTGATTGGTAGATTCTGTGAAGATTTTATAACATTCGATGGTCAATACAAGGCAACAAACGGCAGAAATGGAGCCAATAAATAAAATGTCCGATTTCATGGAAAATCTAAATTCTGAAAGACAAATAGAACAGGACCGGCTTCAGAAAATTTTTCAAGATCAAGATGATAAAAGGCAAGCGGATCGGGAAGAAGATGAACGTAAAAGGCAAGCAGAACAGGACCGGCTTCAGAAAATTTTAAAAGACCAGGAAGATAAAAGGCAAAAAGAACAGGACGACCGGCTTCAGAAAATTTTGCAAGACCAAGAAGACAAAAGGCAAGCAGAAGAGGATCGGCTTCAGAAAATTTTACAAGACCAAGAAGATAAAAGGCAAATAGAACAAGACCGGCTTCAGAAAATTTTGCAAGACCCAAAAGATAAAAGGCAAGCAGAACAGGACCATCTTGAGAAATGGATGCTGGATGTAATTGTAGGCGAGCAAGGAAAATTACAGAAAATATTGGCCGGACAAAATGAGAAATTTGAAAAAGAAGTAGACAATATACAAAAAGAAGTTGGAAATATACAAAAAGAAGTAGGAAACGTACAGAAAGAAATGAAGAATCTACAAGCAGAAGTTACCAGACTAAAAAATCAAGGGTCCACTTAGAGGGTATTCGCCAGAGGACAGAATATAAGACCTCCAACCTATGACGGTCAAACATCCTGGACAATGTACAAAAGACAATTTGAAGCCGCTGCTGTTGCCAACGGTTGCAATAATGAAGAAATGGCTACATCACTAGTGGTAGCGCTTCGTCGGTCTACCCTGGACTACTGCAGACAATTCCCATCAGTCAACAAGGGAAATATGACATACTTGTAGCTGTCCTGGAGAGACGATTTGGAGATCAACACAGAAGACAACTGTATCAGGCACAAGTAAAGTCCGATCAGAAGCCTGGTGAAGAACCTCCAAGAGTTTGAGGCAGACGTTAGACATCTCATTCAATTGGTCTACCCGGGAGCAACGGAAGAATTTCAAGAGGAACTTGCTGCCCAATATTTCGTGGATGGTATCAGAGATCCAGAAACCCAGAAAATGCTACGTCTAGCCAAATTTGATAACAGCAGTGAAGCATTGGGTAGAGCCCTAGAAATCGAGGCGGCCTGTAACATCTCCAAGCCAAAAATCAGGGCTGTATCCATCCAGGCAGAAACGCCGACAAACAGCTGTGAATTAACTGAGATGGGCGAACTTTTGAAGAAATTAACGGAAGTTCTTCAGGCCACGGAGAGATTCCTGTAGACAATAGAAGATAGGCCACGTAACCGAAATACATCAAATCGCTGTTATAGATGTGGCAGGACTGGGCATTTCAAAAGAGACTGCCGAGTACAACTACGGTCTAGATCTTCATCCAGAGACGCTAGGGCCTCCAAGTCGAGTCAGGAAAACTTCAATTAGTCAACATTGTGGGGCGGGTGTTGGCTAGAAGAATAAAGCCCCCAGGATCGTCTCCATAAAAAGCCTAGGAAAAGCCGCCTACAGTCTAACTATTAAAGGAAAAATCAACGGAAGAGCCATAACAATTACTGTTGACACTGGTGCGGCGGCATCTTTGATAAGGTCCAACAGGATAAATAGAGTATAAGTTCTACCCATATCAAAGAATGTAGTTTTACGTACGGTTACCGGTGAGACAGCTGAAGTACTTTGGGAAATGGATATTGAACTTCAACTTGGAAGAATTAAATTACACCACACAGTGTTAGTAGCCGACATAGAAGACGAATTTATTTTGGGGATGGATCTCATTGGTAAACATGGATTCTCTTTTGACAGCAAGCTTAATCTTCTCAAGTTTGGCACCGAAGAGTTTATCATTACCAAAACAGACGATGGTACACCGACTAAAGTAGTGGCGGCATGTACTGTCAGAATAAGCGGAAATACCGAGCAGATAATGTTTGGGAAATTGGAGAACAGATGGCTTGCTGTCCAATATAACAATATAACTTTAAGGTTAAGCACAGGGCAGGGGATTGCATAATAATGCAGATGCTTTATCCAGAAGGCCATGCGAGGATAATTGTAAGCATTGCCAAAGAATAGATCAACGAGAAGGAATTACTCCCATTAGGCAAATGAAATTTGAGGTTGATCAGCAGTTGGCCACAGAGCAACTTAAAAAGGAACAGCTTGAGGATAGTGAATTAGCACTATTGCTAAAAACTAAAGAAGAACATCAACCAAGACCAAGCTGGAGAGAGATTTCAACTAAAGGATTTGCTTTTAAAACTCTGTGGGCGCAGTGGGACTACCTGGTGGTGGAAAATGGACTTCTTAAACGAACCTGGGAAAACGCCGATGGAAAAGTAGTGAAGACACAATTAGTGGTACCAAGGAAGAAGATATCGGAAGGGAAGAAGTGCATAATGGAAAGTCTGGTGCTCATCTCGAAGTGAACAAAACGATTAACAAGATCTGCGACATATTTTACTGGGTCAACTACTGCCAGGATGTGAAATCGTAGTGTCGGCAGTGCTCAACCTGTGCCGCAAATCAAGGACTCAAAACAAGATCTAGAGGCAAAATGAAACAGTATAATGTGGGCCTACCGTTTGAACGTATCGCCATTGACGTAGCTGGCCATTTTCCAGAAACAAATAATGGTAACAAGCACATTTTAGTGGCAATTGACTACTTCAGTAAATGGCCTGAAGTCTTTGCGATCCCCAATCAAGGAGCTGTTACCATAGCAGAGGTCCAAATCTGCCGAATAGGTTATTCACAAGGACCTCTGCTATAGTAAGCAGAGGTCCTTGTGAATAACCTATTCAGCAGATTTGGTGTTCCGTTAGAGCTGCACTCAGATCAAGGACGCAACTTCGAATCCAAGGTTTTCCAGAAAGTCTGTGAGTCAACATCCATAAAACATGGACTACCGCCTTACATACACCATCAGACGGCATGGTTGAGAGGTTTAACAAGACCATTGAAGAACATTTGTCAAAGGCCGGAGATGAACATCAGAAGGATTGGGACCAACACATACCACTATTTTTGATGGCCTATAGATCAGCAGTTCATGACACGACAGCCATGGTTTTATTTGGAAGAGAACTCCGTTTACCCTGTGACCTATTATTCGGAACGCCAGACAACCAGGATATGGAAATTCAAGACTACGCGGACTCCCTTAAGGAAAAGTTACTATACGTCCATGAATTAGTCAGAGGAAACACGGAGAAAGTCAGTGACCGAATGAAGACACGGTATGATCTCAAAGCTAATTCTATGGGATTTCAGATGAACGATAAAGTCTGGTTATATAATCCAAAAGAAAGGAAGATCTCCCAAGCTAACGCCAGTATGGGAAGGGCCCTATACAGTCATCAAAAGAATTAATGACGTAGTGTTAGAATTCAACGTAGCCCTAGAAGCAAACTGAAAGTTGTCCACCTCGACAGGCTGAAAGCATATTACGGATATGAAGTAGCTGATCGAGACGATCAGGCTTAAGAGGGGGGGCAATGTTACGGCTAGCAACCATCCGAATATTTTTGTGCTACCCTATAGAACTGGCCTTGCCGCGTCCCGCGTCTATGTATGAGTCTTCGCCGGTCGGCCGCGACGATTCAGGAACGCTGGAATTATCTCGATGCCCCGGTCGAGAATCATATAGAGTGGCTTCGCTTCTTCCCGAGTATTCGTAATATATTTGACATTGTATATAAGGAGCAGACCTAAGGCGAATTGTAATTACTTAATCATTGAGTGTTGAATTGTAAAGAGATATTAGTTGTAAAGTTATAAAAATAGTTTAGTGTGTTTAATTGTATACAGTGGTAGAGAATTAAGAGAGTATTAGTTTAAAATAGTAAAGTTGTAATTCGTCCAGAACCTACGGGAAAAACGTAACAATACCTATGAAGAAAAGTGAAATATTTAAATCAACCTCTTCATTTCTTGGCATATTTCCTTTTCTTCGTTATAGATTTTTGATTTCATTAAATTGCGTCGTAATTTATCTGATGATATGGTTTGCCCAGAATATATCTCCTGAAATGCTGTTATTATTGGAATAATAAAGTTGAATTAACTGATGTTTTTGTTCTTCCGAATATCCCATATTATAAACATCTTTTGAATCACTTCTTTAATTAATGTATAACAACATTAACTGAATCCGTATAGAAGACCACCTCGATTTTTTAAAAATATTAAAATGTTAATATAAACCGAAACGGCTCAACCATATATCAATAACCTTCATATTTTTGAAATCAGAGCAAAGAGATCTTTTATTTTAGCCAACAATATGTTCTATTAAAAAAAACATAATATTTATATGTTTTTTCCACTTTTGCGTTGTGCATAAAAAAACCTTCAACTTTTGTATTTAAAGTTTTTCTCTATCTCCTAAGATAGGGTTCAAAATATAAAAAACCCTGTACATATTTATAATTAAAGATCAGTTATTATTAGTATTATTATTATTATTATTATTATTATTAATATTATTGCGGAAGATATTGAAATTGTAAATTTTTAATCGACCCAAAAGCCAAATAAAAACCTATGAACTTCTATATACTATTGGGACATAGACTGTGATAGTTTCATAAATGGAAGTAAAACTTTGTAATAAGCACCTGTAAATGTATAGGCCTCCACCGACGTCGTTCTTTTTCAGCAGGATTACCAGACGTGCAAAACTGTTCGGGCAAACCGGTCGGTGTGTGGCTGAAAACCGTCGTGATTGCCGGCGCCGTTCCAAATAATCTGTTTTGACCTAATTTTTCTCGACGTGTACAGAAACTTTTCATGTCTCTGGTAAGTTAAATCAGCGAATAAGCTGACAGAGATTAAAATAATAAGTCGTATGAAGAGATGTTAGCGAAGCTAAGGGAAATTGATTCAGCTGCAATGGATAAGGTAAAAAAAGAATTGACTCTATTCGAAGATCATTTGTTCATCCAAAAAATTAACGTGATAGAATTGTTTCCTCTAGAAACCACTCTTTTGCCCATTTAGAGCGTTTTCTCTTAGCATTTTTACCTTTTATTGCTAAGACCGCCGCTGTCGTACCCATAATCACGACAATACTGAAGGAAAATTGAATTAAACAGTGTGTGGGTATTGCCCAAAACAGTTTGCCGAAAAAGTACGTTTGTGGGAGCCTTAAGGTTGTTTTGTATGTAGAACTAGTTAAATTTATTATAGTATACTATCCTCCAAACGGGCAAAATGAAGATTTTGAGAAATTAGTTAATTCTATGTTTAAAATAATAATAAGATACTAGTTTTAAAAGAACATATTTTTCGCACGAGCACGAAATTAGGACACGACTCGCTTGCGGGGAGTTTCCTAACGTGCAAGTGCACTAAATGTCATTTAAAACATGTATTTTATACTGTTTTTTCTATTTTCCGGGTTTTTTTTTAATGAAAAATTAATTCCGCAATTATTGATATTTCCGCCGAAAAAGTCCAAACCACGTATGTTAAAAGGATGGACCACCGGGAGTTAAAGAGGAAGCTAGACCATCTGGTTGGGTAGACAAAGACGTATTTTTAAAGTTCCAACATTTTATCGAACACGCAAGATCAGTTTCATTTTAATGGATAACCAGCCGAGTCATATCTCTCTCGACTCTATTAAGATGTATAAAAAAACATAACTTGCAGCTTCTCACTTCACCGCCGCACTCAAGCCATAAGCTCCAGCCTGTGGACAAATTTGTTGAAGCGCTATATATATTATAATAATGAATGTGACAATTGGCTAATAGCTATTTATGATATAAGTGAAATATTGGTACAAACCTACCCACATGCTTTCATATGCGTATTTAAAAACACAGAAATTAATGCATTTAATTAATTCTATTTTCGATAACAGCGGATTCCTGCCAGCATCCGTTACAGACAAGATGTCTCAATATCACTCCGTAAGGGACCAGCAACAGCAAGCTACCCAATTCAACCTGGGGTGAATGAATTACAACCAAGTGACCTATATTTATCACCAGAAAATCTTGCGTCATATCCAAAGGCTATAAAGTACTAAAATAGCAGGAAGCAGAAAGAAAAAAAAAACATTGACATATTAACAAGCACTCCCTTTATAGGAAACTACAAGTTTAAGTCATAACGAAAAAGTCAGTCAAGAAAAAAAATATCAGAAAATAAACTTACCATCAAGAAAAACCCCTCAGACCAAACGGAAAAAAGTGAAAAACAAGCGTATTTCAAGTTCTGACGTCGATGATGCCAGCGATAATATAATATGTGTCGCTCCTTCAACATTAATTGAAAATTTTCAGGATGAATTATTAAATTTTAATCAACTAGACGACATATAGGTACTTCCATTTTAAGAAAGTATTGCACTAAAAACTGTGAAGTTGTATATGGCTTAGATGACAAAAATCTATCTGTATGAAGTAGAATACCTTCGAAACAAGAAAAACTAATTCGTTTTCCCCTTGGTTCTAAACCTTTTTACTTTTCAAAAAATCATATTGAACTAGTACTTTCTGACACCAGTAACATAGACGGAACCTTACGAACTTGCCTAAATATTTCACACCTTAAGAGAAAATAATTTAACTTTAGTTCTGTCTAAACTAAAATACCTTTACAATTTCAGATCTTCCTTTATGCACTTTAAAAGATGTTTTTCAAAAAAATCACTTTTATTTTTTATAATAACAAGCAGTGACCGCTGTTGGAATAATAGATGGCCGCTGTATGATACCGTTACCAAGAGTCGCCACATTTACTTCTTTATTTTTATAAAATGTCAAAATTTTAAGCAAGTTATTTCGACAAACTTGTGTAGTAAGTTTCTTAGGTAAAATTTCTAAAAATAAGTAAATACGAACTAAAAAAGAAGCTAAATAATGAAATTACGGCGGCAATAATGAAAACTGTTGAACTGTTGGTGGTCCTCCCCTATGCTAATGAGCGCACGAATGAATGCACTTTTTGTTTAAATTTAGAAAAAACAGCAACACACATTGATAGGTCCCAAATTTCGCTTAATGAACTCAATTTACGAATTTTACTAAACTATTAGTATAGTACACTATTCGTATATCTTAAAAGTAATTTACACTATACCTTCTTTGCAGCTATGTAATCAACTGGCAACAGAAAACCAGGCAGCTCATATTGCTTCTTTACAGTACTCTAATTTGACAGTCAATATTTCAAAGAAAGCTGTTCAGAGATTGTAAGTATTGCATCTTCTAATTTACTTGCTTACTGAATTTCAGTTTGTTCTTTACGGGTAGTAGCGTAATTTCGTCTTCAAATAAGTAATGTTACTATTTATTGAACGAGGTATACAGATCAAATATCGTAGATAAATTTATAGATGACAACAATCTAAATTGGAGGGTACAGGACTTCCGGATTTCCTTATAATCGCAGAGTATTTCGGCTATGATTAGAGATAGAGTTGCTGTTTTCGCGAAGTGTTACTACTTTTTGATGACACGAAAGATGACATGAACATATTTTTCATTGCCGTCTTTGTTTTTGGCATACAGGACCAAATTATTTTTTACCATTTTCGGTGCCCCTCATATTTCAGTTATCTGGTACTTTATAAAAAAAAGTAAAAATGGACCCTATTTAAGTTTTCTATGAGTAGCGTGGCTAGATTTTCATCAGATATGATACTTTTCGAGACATTAGCCAATATGTTTTTAATTATTAAATTTCGCCTCACGAGAGCTTTCCAAAAATATGTAACACTTTACAGTTATTTTTTATTTGTAATCCTTAAATCCACTATTTTAAACTTTATTTTTACATTGTTGGCCGAGACGAGAAGACATTAACGAAAATGATAAGACATGGCTGTCAGTCGTACATAACAACGTCGATTTTGCGACTTTTGAATTTAGTAATTAGTTATTTTGCGCGCGGCTGTAGAAAAAGTTATTTTTGTAGCACTGTACCCGTAACATTTATTCATTGTTCAACTTGAAGCGGAATTTCTGACCGTTCTACTCTAGGCATCAAATGTTTTACAATTAATAAGCGTTCGGAACTTCTTATGCGAATATGTCGATAAATCCTGAATACCTACCTGGTTTTAATTATATTATTGCTTTTATTACCTATTAGTACCCTCTGGAGAGTTTTACCAGTACTGGTAGCAATATCGAGCAGGACCCTTATTGGGTTATTTTACGTTCCGCCTCAAACCAGCCGTAAGATGGCGACACTTGGTTGAAAAGGTGCTGGTAATTTTACGGACTTTCGTACCTTTTCGCGTTGGTTGATTTTCCTTAATCTAGAGGGAACTACTTGTATCATTTCTTTTAAAATAATTGCTCAAGATTCAAATTCCTATCCTTGTAGGTATTATTTTTTTTGTAAATTTTTTCTCGTTTCTTATCAAATTTGTACCGCAAGCCAACAGGCAAATTTCACCTTTTAAATGCTTATTTTCCAAACCTTAAAGCTGACAACTGTCGATTTTGTTAGTAAGGTTTCTTTTGTTTATCAAATTAGACCAGATAATATATCAAGTGCCAGGTAAGTGCTTATAAAAGTTTAATTAATTAATATTTGTTTGAAAATATTTTGTGGCCATTTATGGACTGAATAAATCAGACTTGTCTTATAGAATAATTTATTCTATTATTTTTGTAAATTACATTTCGTATTTCTAAGATCCTGTTAATTGTTCCAGCTTTTTGGGAAACTGGAAAAGTAAATCTGTTGCAAATAAAATCCTTCATCTGCTCACCAAACTGACGTTTTATTTGTTGGCCTAACCCACGTAAACCAACCGTTTCAAACTTTTTCGAAATTTATGTCTATACGCTTTGAATACCTAAAATATAAATTGTTTCCAATGTATTAAAAAGAACTATATTATTATAAATCTATTTTTATTTTGCTGGTAAATCAGGCGCCGATGCTGTTCAATCGTGTTCGAAAAGTCCGCGCCGGCGGCGGCGCCCCTTTGATCTGAATTTCGGTATTGGACGTTTTATTTAGAAATACATTTTAGAACAAATAACATCAGTGTTTTTATTACTAATAATAATAGTTCTAAAAAGATAGAGCGCCCCTTCAATGTTTGGCTACGCCAATGCGCCCAGAACTGACAACCCATCCCAGGCGCGTATACAAGGGTTTTTTTACATAGTAATATATTCCTAATTTATAATATGTTAGAAACGTTATTTTTTATAAAATGATGGATGCCACATACATAATTTTCCGTCTGCAGCGCAATTTTCCACCAACTGTACCCATAATACTTACCTACGAACGACCCCCCCCCACTAACTGTGTAAAAATTATCCACCTGCCCTTTCCGTCTCCAAAACTCCTAGATGTGCCCCTGTTTGCAGAGGTATTTTTTAATTATTACACATACATCCTTGGAGACAAAGCTGGAAAATACATGTTGCTTTTATTCTTTTTTAGGGATGCTGACATTAAGAGAACACTATGTAAAGGATGCAGGTTGATACTTATACCAGGGATAACATGTAAAATAAGAATTAAAAAGAAACGAGTAGTAAAACATTGCTTAAAATGCACTCAAGTCAAAGTTTTTGATACAAAAAATCAAAAGTATACTGCCTGGAGCCAGACACACGAAAGCTTGGTTGAATTATTAGATTATACACCATGCGCGACGACAATCTGCAATAGTAAACAAACAGAATAGCAAACAATATTATATAGGCACGGGCAACGACCTCTAACCCAAAAGAATTCGTTGGGCACGGACACGTTAGCTGTAATACATGTAATACAGCCTTATTCCAAAACAGTAAAGGTTTCCAAAACGTGACCCCTGCCCTCAATCAGATATCCTGCAAGGTTGAAATATTCTCCTTTGAGCCTAGACGGCAAAGCAAGTGTTCATCTCGAACGTTTTTTGTCTCATCAAATTAAAGTATCTATGTCTGGTATGTGATGTAAAAAAATAAACTTTGTTGATTAAAAATAATATTTGTTTATTTATTTATTGCACTTTACAGAATTATTACAAAATAGTTCCTATTATAAAGTACAAATTGTTTTTAAATTGATTAAAATTAAGTTTGAAAATATCCCATTCGTTATTTTGCATCCTATTGTACTGCATACACATGTTATATAGTGGCGAACCTAGTTGACTGTTATTGGGGGCAATTTGAGGGATATAAAGAGTTATACAATTTCTGGTATTATGGAGAGATACATTAAAGCTTGTTACAGTTGGAAATTCTCCTATTTATAAAGGTCATTTTAGGAAGGAATATCGATTGGTCTATCATCTCTATTGTCTTTTCCTTTTCTATTACCTGTCTAGGTTCTGACAAGCAGTATTTTAATTGACATTTAAGGATTTTTAGTTGAATGTCAGCCGATAGTTTTGACGTGTTTACGGATTTGTTTCTGCTATATGATCCAGTAGGTAAGAAAACAGAAGAAAACTGTTGTTGATTTTGAAAGGCTTTTGTTTATTCATTAGCCAAAATAAATCCCTTGAGTTGAGAGGTAGTAATCGAATAGGATTTTATTTCATAAATGAAATAGACTGGAAGTCGTTTGAGACTCTCGAGGGAAGGTCAGTTGCATGAGAAGAAAGTTCCAGCAACCGCCGTAAAGGCAATATAGGCCGTTGATCCTTTCAAGATACCCAGGAAGGTTTTGGTAAACCCCTAGTTATGGGTTTTTTGGAGCTGGTTTTTAGTAGCTGAATGCTACAGCAGAATTCCGGTAGCGCTTTGTTGCGAGGTTTTCCCTGTAGGGTAGGAAGAGCCACTATTACCTGGAACCTGGTTAATCTGGACTGACTTACAGAGAAGGATGATGGCCAATTCTCGGATATAACTTACAGGAGTTCGTTACTCAAGTTAAGTCTAATCCTATATATATACTATCAAATTTAGATAGCACTATTGTGCCAGAAATATTTACTACTTTGCAGAGACGTTTAAATTTAAAGATAATTTAGTATTCAAACATTTTCATAAAACGCTTTAATATTTTTTCTTTAGTAAGTAATAGCACACATCATAAACCATTAGAGTATATATAAAATATCTTTTGTGAAGTGTTACTACGCTAGGGTAGAAACATTACTTACTTCTTACGGGTGCTAGATTTATGGATAATCTCTAGTACATATTATATCCGAGGAAGTTTATTCATTTTATTACCTTTGTACTTTAATTTGGCTTTGACCATAGATCACAACATTGCCTTGTGAGGAATACACAAGACAATAAGGATTTAAGATGGCGGGCAGTGAAAGGTCTGATGAAAGTTTGGGACCGAAAAAAGTGAAATATTCTTGTTTTCATTGTAAGAAAGACGTTTAATGTAAAAAGTGCAATTGTGTGTTTCATCCGTCGTGTTTAAAACAGTCGGCTGAGCTAAAAAAGGCCGTTTGTGCTCATGTAGAAGATTCTGGCGATGAGGTAACCTTAATATCTAATCTGAGAGAATCAATTGAAAAGCTCATAAATAAGGTCAGGATTCTAGAAGAAAATGAGGAAACTCTTAAAGAGAGAGTTGATTGCCTGGAAAAACAACTGAAAATTGCTGAAAACACAAAAAGTAAACAGAAAAACGCGGGAATGCCTAATGATAAGCTTGGCAACAGTGGACACGCAACCAGTGAAGTTAGGAATAGTTCAAATGCAAGAAAACCTAGCGCGGTTGATAATGTAGAAACCATAAATACTGAAAACATAACATTAACAGATTCAAAAAAAGAACCGTCAAAACTGACGGTCGATGAAGTAGAAAACATAAATACCGAAAACCTCGCATTAACCTCAAAAAAGCCAAATGAGATTTTGGGGAAAAAAAAACAATAACATCACGGAAAATGATGATGAAAATGATGGATTTAAAACGGTGGAATATGGGCGTAAGAGAAAAGAACGTCAAATGGTGCAACTTTCCAATCGGCCGGCTCCAAGTAAAGGCACTAGAGAAAATATTCAAACCCTGCGAATTGCTGAAAAATATACCTGGTTATTTGTGTCTGGCTTTGATCCGGCAACTACTTCCGATGAAATTCTTCAATATATTGGGGATAATGGATATAAACAAAGATGCATCTGCGAAAAAATGAAGACTAAGAAATCTAACCAAAGAAGCTCATTTAAACTCGGTGTTCCAAATTCCATTCCAGCTGGTGATGTTGGCGAAGGGTCATTTTGGCCCATGGGAGCTACCGTCAACCATTTTATGAATCTCCAGAGCCACCCGAAACATCCACGGAGGTCACAGCAGGGACTAAGGGTGGGGACCCATCAAACATCAAAAAATTAAACTTAAACTTCATGCAATTCAACATTGCTTCATTGAGAAATAAAATTAATGAACTTGAAGTGATTCTCAAGGAAAATGACATACATTTTCTATGCCTTAGTGAACATAGCATGATGGGAGATGAAATTCACCTAGCAAACATCACGAACTTCAGATTGGCCAGTGAATTCAGTCGTGAAGGTTACAAGCGGGGTGGAACAGCCATTTTTGTTGAGACCAGTGCTCATGCTGAAGAAAAACCAGGCATAAAGGAACTTTCAGTAGAAAAAGAAATAGAATTGTGTTGTGTATATCTGAAATTGTATGAAATGAATGTTTTATCTGTATATAGGTCACCTTCTGGTAATTTTAATCTATTTTTAAATATTTTAGAGGAATCTATAAATTTGATAGGTTTTAATAATAGAATTCTTTTAGCTGGCGATTTTAACATTCATTTTGTCTCTGACAGCTCTGAGGACTGTAAGTACCGAGATTTCATGCTAGCATATGGCTTTAAACAAATGTTTTTTAATGAGACTAGAGGTAATAATTGTTTGGACAATATATTTTTAAATTTCAGTGATGAACTGGAACAGTGTGTGGCAGGGAGCATTGATTGTAATTTATCAGATCATATGGCTCAGATCCTGGAGCTTCATGTACCTGACTGGGCTGTTCAGAAACCGGTTTCTGTGAGTAAGGTCTGTAGGCCAATAACCGAGACAGGTAAAATGCAATTTTTCACTCTTGTTGACAATATTTCTTGGAATTTTGTTGACAACAATCAATACACAATGAAAAGTTATCACAATTTATTTCTGAACTGTCTGAGGCATTCACTATTGCTTTTCCTGAAAAAACATATAATGCAAAAAATCACGTGAATCCATGTCCTTGGTTTGACAATCACTTGAGAGAGTTCAGAGAATGGGTGTTCTTTTTTAACGATCTCTATAGGTCTAACCCTACTGAGTTTTTGCTTCAGCAACGAAATTTCTACAGACGAGAATATAAAAAAGCTATTGCTAATGCAAAAAAAAGACATAACGACATCCGTATAAGAAATGCCCAGAATCCATCTAGAGTAATGTGGAATATTATTAAGGAAAATAACGGTAAGAAGGAGAAATCCCCAAGTATCAATGTACAACCAAGTGATTTTAATGAATATTTTGTAAATATTGCTCAGAAACTATTAGGGGGTCTTAATGCAGAAAATAATATCAACACTTCAACCAACTAAAAGGGGACCTGGCTTTACATTTAGACCGGTTACTTATATTGAGGTCAGAGACATAATGAATAACTTAAAAAATAAATCAAGTAGGGATATATACCATCTTAATGTGCCACTTCTGAAGTTAGTACGTGAAATTATAATATATCCGTTGACTAAACTTATTAATGAAGCATTTTCAACAGGAAATTTTCCTGATGTCTTGAAGCGGGCTTTAGTTGTTCCAATTTATAAAAGTAAGGGAGATAGGAACGATGTAGGAAACTATACGCCTATATCTCTGCTGCCGGTAATTTCAAAGGTGTTTGAGAAGTGCATTGCTGCTCAGATACTCCACTACTTTGAAAGTAATAATCTTTTCACAGATGCCCAACATGGCTTTAGACGCCATCATAGTACCATCTCGAGCATAGTAGAGTTTGTTACATTGATACTGGACGCTTTTGAAAATCTTGAGTTCACTAGCACCGTATTCTGCGATCTAAGCAAAGCTTTTGATTGTGTCTCCCACGATCTACTCCTAAACAAACTAGAAACGTACAGTTTTGATGAGAATAGTTTACAAATCTTGAAGTCATACCTTACCAATAGATCACAGAGTGTGAGGGTGGGGGACGTGGTGTCGGGGGACATGGGATTGAAGGTCGGTGTTCCACAAGGATCGGTCCTGGGACCACTTTTGTTTTTAATCTATATCAACAACTTACCCGACAGTAACAATACTGCCGCCTTCAACCTTTTTGCCGACGACACGACCCTCAGCCTCCGATTTGACAACTGTGACGAGATTGCTGAGAGAACGCGGGAGGCACAGTCAGCTGTTGCGAATTGGTTTCGGGTCAATAGTTTAGTCTTGAATGAGGCTAAGACTAAACATATGGTATTTTCACTACGAAACTGTGATATAGACCTGGAAACGCAGGATGAGGTGAGGTTTCTTGGGGTGGATTTGGACCCAAAATTGAAATGTGAATGTCACATAGATAACCTGGCAGCTAGGATCAGTGGGGGAGTTTTTGTGCTGAGAAGTCTGTCCACTGTTGTCTCATCCGATGTGCTCAGAACGGCCTACTTTGCTCTTTGCCACTCACTGCTTTCCTATGGTATAATAGTTTGGGGACGAGCTGCAACAGCCCATAGAATTTTCTCCCTACAGCGTAGGGCTGTGAGAATAGTAGCTCAGCTATCATATAGGGATGATTGTCGGCATGCCTTTACCAGCCTGCGTATCCTGACTTATCCATGTGTTTTTATTTATGAAAATCTTTTATTTGCAAAGACAAATAACAAATATAGAATAAATAGCGATTTTCATGAATATGATACTCGGCACAAGGATGATCTGACTGTTCCATTTTTTAGACTTAAAAAATGTCAAAATGGGCCAAACTATTGGGCAGTTAAATGCTTCAATCTTCTCCCCAGAGCTGTTAGAGACCTCCCAGTACAACAGTTTAGAAAAACCATAAAAGCATTTTTAATTTCTAGAGCTTTTTATTCTCTTGCTGAATATGAGAATGCTGACCTGGTATTTGACAATTAGGGACTTGATTTGTTTTGACTGTAAAGTCATTATGTTTTTATGTAGGTGTTGATTTTAATGTGTTATTTTACTTTAGTACAGTCTTATTTTATTATTGTTAGATTTTAATGTATATCAATTTTAATATTTTAACAATGTGTTTATTTTAATTTGTTTATTCTAATAATTATCTATACATATATATATTTTTTATTGATTGACGTATGTACATTGTATTACAATATTGGCATGAATAAATAATCTGAATCTGAATACGTTCTCTGGTTGAAACTTGCAACTCGGGCTTTTGGAAAGGCTAGACTAACCGAGTTAAATTAACTTAGTATAGTCTATGTGATAAATCCGATATTTCTATCACCGTCTAGGTTGCAGGTTGCAGCAGAGCGTTTCGAAGAAGTGAACTTTCAAATTTTTATAACCTTTTATTTGACACCTCTCAAATTTTAAATAAGACTGACAAGAGGTTGGAATTTTCTGTATTGTTTATAACCTTTTCGCTTGACACCTTTCAAACTTTCGATTTAGGTTATCAAGTTGACAAGAGGGTGTGTAGTAGTCAATAACTGTAAATAGGGAATTTACTTAATAGGCTAGAGGAACTTGCTATATTTTTCTATTTTAAAATAAAGTATTGGCCTCACATGCTTGGTATTATTTAAGGTGTATTTGAGAATGTAGATTTTAAATGGTAACCGAACAGGTAGCGTAGACTTCGTCAGGTAATTATTTACTTAATTTGACATTTGAATTTGAACTTAGGTTCGTTTATTTCCAAGTTTTTTTTACTGTGTCCGAATAAACATCGATAGGGCCTGCCAACAAAAAAGTAAACTTGATGGCGTCCAACCCGACTTGATTCAATTCCATATTCAGGTGCAACAATACGGAACTTGATAGTGGGAAAAGATGCATCATTTTCCGAGTCTTGATGTCGAGTTGGCCCAGTTCATTTTTGGTCCATTTTATGACCCCAAAGCAGTATGCCAGAATTAGAATGGCCAATAAGTTAGTTGCCATTGCCTTATTTTTTCCAGACAGCCTCGATGACCAAATCTGCCTGAGTCGATGCTGATATCGACCTCGGAAAGATTCCTTAACCTGGCTTACCTCCTGAAAGTGGCTTTGTCTTATTCCCAGGTAAGTATACGTCTCCTCGACACCCAATTTATATATGGCGCCTACATCAACCAACTGCGCATCCCTCTCCAAAATCCCCGTTTCGCCCTCTCCTGATATGGATGAGTGCACACTTGTCAAGCCCGAGCTCCATTTCGACAGCTTGCGTGTACTGCTCCACGATGCGTAGGGACCGTTTAAGGTCCCTCTCTCCGGAGGTGTATATCTTCAGGTCGTCCATATAAAAAAAGGGCGTGACCTTATGCCCTCTGTGTCCGGGTATATCACAGTGTAACCACGAGTATTCCCGAAGTGCCACTGACAGCGGGAGGAGTGAGATGCAGAAAAGAAGTGGGCTAAGGGAATCACCCTGAAAAAAACCCCCTCCTGAATAGCACGATATTAGTGGAGACGTTTGTTGTGCTGGTAATGTGTAATTGGGTTTTTTAAAGCGGCATTAGTTGTTGGATGTATCTCACTACTGGATCTGGCACCGACATGACTCGGAGCAGGTGTAATATCGATTTGATTCGTCGAGTCGAACGCCTTGCGGTAGTCAATCTAAGCCATCGAGAGGTTT
This sequence comes from Pissodes strobi, assembly GCA_016904865.1. Classification (NCBI taxonomy): domain Eukaryota; kingdom Metazoa; phylum Arthropoda; class Insecta; order Coleoptera; family Curculionidae; genus Pissodes; species Pissodes strobi. Next base: position 36,715 of record MU186760.1, on the reverse strand, counting down.
CGCTGGTACTGCATCGAATCTTGGGTGATGCATCGGTCTATGAAAAGATTCTCTCTGCAGCCAGCTACCCCTCTCTTTGAGCCCCGCTGATCATTAATCTCTCCAAAGATCCTGCTCACGGACTGTAGCACTCGCATGTACAGAGTACGTGTGAAGAGCTTATATCACGCGTTTAAGAAAAGTTATGGGTCTATAGTTGTTTGCTTGTGACAGGTCTCCTTTCTTTGGAAGTAGTACTGTCCGCCCCTGTACCACCCACGCTGGTATTTGCTGCTCTCCACTTAACCAAGAATCGAATATCCTGGCCAAGTGGTGGTGGACAACTGTAAATTTTTCGTTACGAGTTTTTTTGCACCCTGTAAGGCATGTTGAACCTCTCCAGCCGGAAACCCACTGCAGAAGACCCCGAACTGCCTGAGGGCCGGAATATCGGCTCTGAATGGTTGGGACTTCCCATCCAGGTCTGTCCAAAATTGCTCCACTTGTTCAACCGATGGAGGGTTCTCAATGGGGAACTTGCATAAAAATTAAATTTGAAAAATATTACTCACAAACATAATTTAATACTATTAAAAGAACCACAGTTCACAAAAAAAACTTTTTTTTTATTTTTGTGTAATAAATATAAGCAATTAAAAACTGCATAATTCAAATTATTCTTATAACGCGCCGTCCTTGCCTGAGACCGGTTGTGACGTCAAGTAGCTCGTTTGTCGTCGCGCCTGACGTCTTAGCTTCCATTAATATTAATAATATTAAAGCACAGATTAAAGTACAAATCAACACGAATTATAACAAACACCCTGGCAATTCAACGACAAGCAGTAATAAACGTAAATATTTAAATACTTGTGGCTGCCGATGCCATACTGCCTTCACTGACATCTTAAGTTAATAATATGTCAATGACTGCTTTCCGATCGAACGAGCGGTGTGACGTCACGTGTCGTTTAAAATGAGTAGCTTGCGGTCACAACTTTAATTGTTTATTGCAAATTAAATATTGCGATTTGAGGGCTGATATTTGGTGTGTGCTGTCTCTATAGGTAGGCAAATATATTAAAGAAATAAAAAAAAATTCAAGTTCCCTATTATAGGTGATGGTTGATTAAACAAACGTGCGGGTCTTTCTTGGAAGATTTTATTTTCCGTTATGGCTCTGGTTCTCTCGATTAGCTCCCTTTTTTTTACCATAAGGACTCTTATGCGGTCAATGTGGTGTTGCTTGATGGCCAGCAGCACTGTTTGACTTAGAGTGTGATGGGTGCGTCTAAGCTCTGCTGATATTCTACGTACCTTCTGAGTAAACGGTCTACCCGTTCTTTTATAATCGATTACACATTGTATCTTGGATGCTTTTTTGTCTTGCTAATTGAATTTTTGCCTCCATCTTGGTTATCCGTCGTTGCGCTCTAACTTCCGGAGATGCGTTGCTATTTTTTCTGCCCGGCTGACAGGCCCGTTTAATGGTTTCGTAAATGACGTTGTTGATTTGTCTAATATCGCTCTGATGGTCATTTCCATTTGTTGTAGGTCGGATGGCCTTTGTGCTTTGATCTTATGCCGCGCAAGACGGGATTCCAGATTTTGCTCCTCCATTTGAGCACGAATCGGAGATTCCTCCCTCGGAGGCCTATCCGCTCCATCGATCTCCTCG